>QDHC01001518.1:104443-119584 GCA_013186455.1 Papilio dardanus tibullus
GTTCCGAACATACATAAAAAAAAAAAACTCATTGACTTGATAACCTCCTTCTGTTGGAAGTCGGTTAAAAATAGCATACGTTTGTAGTATTTATAAGAAATTTTATTGTAAATTCCAATTAGTCATGTTTGTGATTTTTGTAGATAGAAACTTTGAAAACGCGTGGAAATTAATAATATAGCTTATGTTACTCGGAGATAATGTTGCTTTCTAATGGCGAAATTTTGAAATCGGCCCAGTAGTTCTTGAGTTATTTCAATACATACAAAAATACTAACTTTCTCTATTTATAATATTAGTATAGATTACAATTATTTACTCTTGCCTTTGTTCTTTTGTGTTGCAAAAATGGATGTCCGTACATAGCCCATAGCCCTTTCTATGGCACGGGGTGGATGAGAGGGCAATGTGCGAGGGAGACGGCAGTCCGTAATGGTCGGACATTAGAATGGCGCCAGCTAAAGACATTGCCTAACGACGGTGTAAATGTGCACGGAACGTGTATGCTCGCCTTTATAATTGTCCTTTAACTGTGAAACAGGAAAACTCTTAGCAACTAAAGAGAAAACTTTTGAAGGATTTATTTTTGTAATAGAGTCCAAGGGAATGCGATATTTGCCTCGTTTATAGAGGTTTCTTTCTAATCCGTGTTTCTCGCTTATGGAGGTAGGTCATCGGGACGATAGAATGACTCTCACTTATTCTCATTTATTCAGCTTTGACTATATTGTATTTTTTATTATTTTATGTGTATGTTAGATGAAATTATACTTTGAGTTTATTGAAGTATATCTATTTAAAAATAAATTCTTGTTAGAATTATAAATCTTATAGAGTTTGCATTTATTGAAGTAAATAAAATAAATGTAATAATCACTCTTACATTATTAAATTATGAAACAAAATTAATGCATGTTCTTATTGCTAAGTTCGAGTCATATCAAGCCATCATTAAGGAAGTCACTTAGTGTAGACATAGTATCAAAAATACACTAATCTACGGTCTAAGTAACACATTCTGATTGCGTCAGTCAATGTGTTAACTCATCGAGCGATTAAATACATAGATTAATTAACAAAAAGAGCGTACATAGGCTGGTTCGGATTGCGGGCGCGGAGTCCGCCCCATGATTAACGACCGTCTTTCCCCGGCCCAAGTCACATGATTAATACGTAACGGCGCATTGTGCCTCTTTGTGGATGTGCGGCCTGACTACATACATACTACGTATACGATTGATGTCTCTGTATTATGCTTAGTCTATGTTTCTATATCAAAATGGCCTAAGAGTACGATTGAGTTTTTTTTCTACGCAAGCATGTGACAATTTTTCTGCGGTTTTATAAATAAAAATCATAAATACGGTTTGAAAAGTCGATTAAAGGTTCTTTTAAGACTGGTAAATCATATAAGAAATTAAAAAAATAACTACCTTCTGTGATAATGGCCGAATGTGGCATTTGTGTGTCGCATAAAATGTAACTGGCGTCAATATCAGTTTGGAATTTAATCATGGACTTAACGTGTAAGACGATCTTAAATATTTGAGTGGCATGTGAAAATTCGGCGGTACCTTAAGCTAGATTTAATAAAAAGCTTATTTTATATGAAAATGTAACTGTAACTTAACATTAAGAGATACGAATCGTGTAGAATTTATAAAATGAAATCTCACCAAAACTAACATTGCATTACTAATTCGTGCACATGCCTTTCTAGGTGCCGTTCCGAGGGAAGTCGGGGGAAGTCGGGGGGGTGCCGTGGGATGGGATGGTAAGCGCCCCCTCTACTCGCGGAAGGAATTTTGGCGGTTGACATTCCGCATGGTCATTCCTAGAGTCATAATTTTCCTACGCGACAGAAGGGATGCGTGGAGCTCTGAAAGTAATTGTTTTTTGAAGCTGAAGAAAATTTTTGCACGTGGAGTATTTGCAAATATATGTTTACTTTACATTTGGTAGTTTTCTTTTGTAATAATAAACGTTTTGGCTTTTGTAAAATGCTTATGCTATTTTCAAAAGATACCCTGCCTTTGGGGGAAAGACAAGGATTATGTGAGATTTGGCTCACTAAAACCCCCTCGGTGGCCATCCTCGAATGCGGTAAAAGAGAGTACCGGGATCTGGAACGAACGCTCCGGGGCTCTCTGCACTGGGCTTCTGCACGACAGTGGACGCAGATGACCCCTCGTGCCCTCACATATCCATTGCAACTCAGGACCAAACCTTGTTGCCGTCTTCCCGGAATGGAAAGAAAATGCTTGTGCTATATCTTACGAAAATCTTTGCTTGATTATATGACCGGCATTTAGGGCTGGGTATTGCATGAATAATTGGCATATTTTAGCTTTTTTACCGTCTTTCTTTGTATTGAAATAACACAAACTAATGTTTCAACCATAATTTTTTGATGTGTGTTACATCGGCATTATCATATTATGAGTCATATAAAAGAAAGTATTACCTGAAAGACATAAAAATTATGATCATATTCGACATATTTTATACGCTGGTCAATAAATACGCTCGTATTGATGCTTTATTATTATTTTTATTTTTATAATATGTAATATGTTTATATGTTCAGCGTTACAGACACATATAGGTAAGCATAGGATTCCGTTGTATGGTTCTTTGCTTCACTGTTGGACAACTACACCATCCTGGGATAACATGGCCATTTCTTCTTTAATTCCGCGCGGTCAAAGTAGCTAGGAACCTATAGTTTTATAAACATGTTACAAATGCATAGTAAAGTATTTTATTTAATTCATTCGCTGTCCTACATACGGAGGGTAGGTAAGAAAGGGGGGGGTGAAACTAAGACATTTGCAGCTACCCTCACTCCGCTAATAGTATTCCTCTCATGGAATTTTGATGCTTACTATTTCGCATGGTCATTGCCATTTCCACAATTTCAGAGCGTATCCTTGGCGACGCTACCGAAGTGTGGAGTTAGATTAATTAAATTTTAATAATTAATTTGCTGACATAGCTATAGCTATACAATATTTTTGTTTTTTTTTATCTTTGTTAGAACTATAAGAACCTTTTTGAAGGATAAAATTCAATCAATTAGTATAATTAACTTACTAAAACCTAAAAGGACTATAAGGAGTAAGAATACTCGTTCTAACAGCTACATTATTATTGAGCCTATTCTGACTGAATTCATTATTACATATTTGCTTTCAAAATTAATATAAAGATTTTTGTTGTTTGCTTCTTCTATATGTAAAAGGGACAGTCTGTTGTAATTGTCAATTTTGCAACTCAGAAATCTCTATATATAATTTTAATTTATTAAAAGTCTGTCTCCGTGTTTGGTAAGTGATAGTGGGAAGATATGCTCAGAATGCGGGCTCCACACTGGATATTTTACGCGACTCGTTTTAAGAGGCCGTAACACATTAAACGAATAATTATGCCGTAATTACATAAGTTTGTAGACGTAATACATGCAATCGTGCGTTTATTATGCGTTCGAAGCGAATATTATGGATTTCTCCTATTTAATTAGAGCTAGACCAACCCGCACTGAAGCCTTGTTCGCACCAGGATAGTATATTAGTCCAGTAGCAAGTAGCATTTATTCGAACAAAGGATTTACTACTGTTCGGACTCGTTTAAGCCTGAACCTAGGCACTAGGATAGTAATTTAGTAATAATACGTGTCCGACCAGCAATATTTTAGTAGAATAGATTAGTAAATCCTTTGTTCGGATACGTGCTACTTGCTACTCGACTAAAATAGCTAGCGTGTTTGACTATGGCCTAGTAAGGTGGAATGCCTTAGGGTAGACTCCGCGACCTCAGTGGGGACGTATAGTGAGCTGGTGATGATGATGAGAGCTAGAAGAGGTTTGCAATCGAAAAATGTTGTATTCATCATCATCTTACCGGGAAAATGATTATAAATAAAAAAAATGATTTCCTCCAGTGTGCTCGCCAAAACACATATTATAATTAGAGAGTTGCTAGATGAGGTAACAAAAGAAGTTGAATATTAACCAACACTAAAAAAAATTAAGCCTTTTTTAATCATCAACATCCTGCCTTTGTCCCTATGGAGGGTCGGCAGAGTAAGTACTACTCCTCCGTACTGCTATATCAGCCGTCATTTCTGAATTTAAGGGGTAAATTTCAGCAAATAATGGCCATTTTCACCAACAATCCCTAAATTTTAGGTAACCCTTAACGCATTTTAAATTTCACTTAACACTACTTTCGTTTTCACCAACAGTAAGGTGTCACTTTAGACCGCAAGGGATCCGTTAAATTTAGGGAGACCCTTAAGGAAAGTGTCAGTTGGTTGGTGAAATCGGGCATAAGTCTGTCTTTTTCTATTTTTCAATGACAAAGAAAAAGATTTTCAAAGAAAAATATTAGTAATTTCCAAAATTAAACATAACCCTATATGCTATAATTTTGACAAACAGCATCCGTAAACAAAATGGCGTACATTCGGCCAGACTAATTCCGGAACCTTCGTCGCCCGTACTAAATCACCGCACCTATTATGTACCTTAGAGCCTCATCCAACACGGGTGTCCATGTAAACCCACTACGGACATACATATAAATATTCTAAATATATCTAAAATTTCAACCCTAGCATTAAAATTCACCACAACTACAACAAACAATACAATGAATTTTAAACCTTAATGACTAGTAATAAGATTGAATGTCGATTGTGTTGTGCGTTGTGTTAGGGCTTTTAGTTATGAACAAAGCAATCCTTACAATCCTTTCTGCTAAACTATTCTGTTTGAATAATTGCCGCGTGGACCTGAAGGGTTAAAGCGCATATTCATGCTCTGTCCTAACCATTGTGGTTAGGGTCTAGCCGTTCGTACTCCATATATGTTTATATGTATATACTTAGCTATGTTTTCCTAATATTATAAAGAGGAAAGATTTTTGTATGTAAAATAACTCAAAAGCTACTGAGCTAATTCGAAAAATTGTTTCACCAGAAAGCTGAGTAACATAGGCTATATTTTTAAAATTTGTCGCGGACAAAGTTGTGAATAGGTAATCTATACTAACATAGAATAATAAGAGAGAAACTTTGTATTTTTGATTTTTTGTATTTTTGTCTGTATTAAAATAACTCAAGAGCTACTGGGCCGATTTCAAAAATTCTTTTACCATTAGAAAGCTACATTATCCCCGAGTAACATAGGTTATATTATTTAATTCCACGCGGACGAAGTCGCGCACAACAGCTAGTGTTTTATAAAAGTAGGAATTCGTGGTTCTTACGAGTATATCTTGATTTCACGTTTTGTTTTTTTGGTACTTAATTAGTTCCTTTTTCTTACAAAACTTAAATTTTGCGTTTTCACCTAGCTTTCTTCGTTGTAATTATTTTTTGTACTTTTGTTTAAAATAAAAAGAGCCAAAACTTTTTTAACATTAGAATTTTTATTCCAGTTACTTTTTTTAATAACAAAAACGTGTAGTTTCATGCAACGAATTTGGTGCAACTAAGAAAAAAATACTTAACAAAAGTCCTATTTTTTTATTTTTATGTTACATGGTTTACATTGTTTTTTTGTTGTTTTTTCTATTTAGATAATTGATTTATTATCTATTTATGAAATAGTAGCTATTGTGCACGCCTTCGTCTATGTGGAATTAAAAAATATAGCTGATGTTACTCGGGGATAGTGTAGCTTTCTAATGGTGAAAGAATTTTTGAAATCGGCCCAGTAGTTATTGAGTTATTTCAATACAAACAAAAATTCAAAAATACAAAAATACAAATTTTCTCTCTTTTTAATATCAGTATAGAGTATAGATTGTAATTAAACAAATGAAGATCAAATGGACGTATGGACGAGTTTTGATATAAATTCCGAGTTAAATCTAAGTTAATTAAACGTAGAAGCAGTGTTTCAATGTATGACTTAGGTCCCATTATTTGTGGCCAGACAATGCGAGAGAGAATCACGTCCAAGATAAAACTGCTTTAGTGGAGCGGCAAGCAATAATTGTAACGAATGTACTTGAAGTTTGTTTTCGCCCCGGGCGCGCCAGTTACCAACTATCCCAATGATATGTACGTACCGATTCATTTACTTATGTATTACGAAGTCAGTTTCAGCATTAGTTATAAATAACGTAGTTTAAGTAGTTAAATAGTGTAGGTTATTATGACCGGCTCACTAAACGTCTCCACCGATGGGCGCGGAGCCTACCCCTTAAGGGGTGACTAGGCCGTAGTCAAACTGCACTGGGCCAGCGTGGCCCAGTGCGGGTTGGTTGACTTCACACATATCTTTGAATTTCTTCGCCAATATGTGCAGGTTGCATCACGATGTTTTCCTTCACCGCTAGAGTTGGTTATAAGTAAAATAAGTAAACCAAAACTTATCTATTTTGAACTTTGAATATATGGTTACAAAACTTTATTTGAATTTGTTAAGTTCTGTTTCTCGGTATCTAATTCATATCTATGGTTAATTTTAGTTTACTGTTTCAGATATTGTTTGAGTTGGGTACTTTAATCGATATTTTGTTTGATTTGATCTATAAGAAACAATAACATGCTAGAAGAAAAAAGTTCAATAAATAAAAGTTCAAGTAATAACAAAAAAATGACATATAGACATGGTCAATTTATTCCCCTTTCAGTTTAAATTCATTTGACCTGTTGTGATTAACAAAGAGATGGTCACGAGATGAGACCCGTCCATTGATGCTGTGATCTCAGGTGAGAGGTTATGACCACTTGACCCCACGACGAGGGGACGCTCCGAATTATAATGAGAACCTCAGATGTTATTAAATTGAAATATATTGTATTTAAAATATAATATGTTTTGCTGACTGTATCTCGTTAATTAAAAGAAGTGATGATAATATTGTATTTTTAATAACCCATAACCAACAACCGCTTTCTAGTAACCGAAGCAAAAATAAATCGCAAATTACTTTTACTTTAATTACTAAAAACCGAACAAAACTATCCATTTACGTATACTTCTAAATATTTTATAGCACTGTAATAAAATAAGGTAAAAGGAAGTCTAAATAGAAAAACATGGAAATGTCTGGGTCCGAGTAATTAGCGGTGCCCGGCTGCGAACGGTCCGGCGAACTGGAAGCCGGCGGAATTGAAATGAGACGCCCACCATAGAGTTAAAAACATTCAGATAGATTTTTCTATAAATTGACATGTAAAACTGATTTTTGAAATATCTGTGTCTTAACCGGAGAAGGTTGTGTTTAAATGAATATATCTTTCTCATAAAAAAATTAGATAATATTATGTTTTGATATGAATTTATTAGCGGAGGAATTTTAGGGTTAGATTTTCATTACTTTAAGGTGGTATTAGCAAGATTACACAATTTACTTTTTAATTAGAAATATAATTTATGGGAGTTCTTGGTATAGAAACATTTATGCAAAATCAACAATTACATAATTACATCTAAGTGGCTTTTTAAACCTTGTATTGAGTATCTGGATATTAAATACTCTGTGGCGTTGTGATTTACGCGCGAGGAACCGGACAGACAGAATAGATAGGAATAGTAATCGGTAAGACAGGACACTGGGGAATAAATAATTGCAATCTTTTATATTTTTTAGTACTACTTCTTGGTAATAACTGCCTTCTCTCGTAATTTTGTACAAATGTATCGACAGTGGAAACTCAGGGTAACGAGACGCATTCACAACATGCACAAAATAAAAATGTATAGATAATCAGTGCACTGAAAGTCCGTCCATCCGGGCCGGATTCTTCGTGAAGTTTATTTACATTAATAAATATGTTATGTTAACAAAATTACTATGTTAAAATCATGAACGGAACAATAGTCAAAATAAATTATTTTAAAATTTCATGCCTCATCCTTAGTTGTAAAGTGATCGCTAAATAAATCCCTTAGTGTATAGTGGGAAATGTCCGCTATGAGACGGTTTAAGTAACCATTTTAACCTAATTGTCCTCAATATATCTTATAGTATACGAAATAATTCTATTGTCTAAGTTATCTACAATTAAAACAATAAATTACGCATCTATAATAACTTCGTGGACAATGTCAACAATTAAAACTAAAGTCCAACAAAAGCGAACACTTCGGGTAGAACAATTCAACAAAGTTCGGGCCAGCGCATTGGCCGAGGGAACCCTTTCCCGCCTCCTGCCGCCTGCCTCCATCCTACCCCCGAGTTTCCGAATTAATTGCAATCAAAAGGAAGGACACGAGTGTAGTCCACCCCTAACTTGGTGTGCCATGTTGAAAATTTGCTCGGCCACGGACAAGTGTGTGTGTCTGTGTGTGTGTGCGTGTTGTTAGTTCTTGTTAGTTTGTGCAGAGATTTGCATGTGTGCTGCACGCAATGGCGCAGTGTTCGTTACACTCAGGACCGTCCAGCGCCAGACTGATATTATTATTATTGAATTTGAAGTATAGACGATACGTTTATTATATTTGCGAATTTGAAAGTTCTGTCATATTATAGTACCTACTTGATATGTAGTTTCTAGTTGCATTATTTTGTCTATAGTAGTTACAGTACATGAATTTTTGTGTAGTTCAGAGTTGTATAATTTTTTAACACATTCTGTGCTCTCCACTCGGTACCGAGTGAGCGTTCCGTTTTCAAACATCTATATTTAATTAATCAAAATTTACCTAAAAAAGTTTTTGCTCCCAGCATTTCTTTTTCATTTATTTCTTAAGCAGTAAATGTGTTAAATTACAATCGGTTCCAAATACTATTTAGCACTTAATAACGCTTATCAAAAATCCAAAGATTACCCAAACTTAAAGATAAGGCACTACCCTCATCCTACGAAGTAATCTTTACACGCGCCCCCAATGAGAAGGTTTCCAACTTGGAAACAAAGTTGGAATAACTTTGGAAGACCAAGGGCTGTTTGGAAAGGACCCCAAGTTGCGCCCGGTTTTGAAATATTAATGTAGTTCGTAGAATCGTTTATGAGGTGTGTGTGCTCTCGCTTTATTTGACGATGCTTTTAATGTGGTCAGATTTCGCATATATTAGTTTACAAGAAGGACCGCTCTAAATGTTATTAAGTATAGATTTAATATGAGTAATGTATAGATGTTAACTATTATCAGACAGATTCCATAACATTTTTTACTTTATTAATCTTTCTCTTTTTAACTTCAATTTTGTTTCTCTCGTTACAGATTACAAGGCAGAAGAGTAAATAAAGTTAAGAAGAAAGAGAAATGATTACAGCGTTATAATCATCTTGGGGGTTATCCAAAGAACATGCGCTACAAGGCGATTCCATAGCGAACATCAAAACTGAATGGAACTGACAATGACATTTGATGTCTCACACAAGGACATGACTTATCGAATGTCCTTGTCAGTTTCATACATTTTAGTCGACTCCATCAGCGACATCGCCAATCGAAAGACCCCCCTTGAAAGAAACTGACAGAGAGAAGCTCGTGTATCAAAGTTGCAAAGAAGGTTCAAGAAAAGGATTGCATATTTGCCAACACCAAAAAAACAAACTTAATAGTATTCGAACTTTAATTAGTAAACCTATGTATCCCTTTACATAACAGAAAATCTCTGTGAATTACAGTTTAATTCAACATTCTATTTAAAGGGGTGTTCAGATACATATTGTTGCTAACTATTCAGACTGATACAATCTTTCTACTCGGTGGGCATACACCGTTGATATGCCTCTTAGAACCACTGGCTGTTGAATAGGGTTACCAGTCTTTATTTATTATAAGGACAAATTCAAAGAACCAATTTCTAACGACCGCCTGTCTATAAAACATTTTTTTTTCAATATTAATTGTAATAAAATCCTATGTCTTATTTTCAATATATTGGCACAAATTAAAAGATGGACACAAGGTTCTAAAATCTTTTTTCCTTTCTGTTGCACTTTTTTGTATGGTTTAATTACTTATATACTAGTTACTTATTTTATATCCTTTATTGATTTTATTAAAAATAATACTTATACATAAAATTATAACAGAAATGTGCCTTCAATATCCAAATATTTAAACTTGTGAATTACATAATTATGGATTGTAAAACACAATATGTTAATTTTGGATATATTTCTACAAAACATATGGTCACCCTATTCACTACTTATACGTGGTAAAGTCGAGGAGGCAGCGAGATTTTGACCAATTTACAGCGTGCCAAGTGGAAAGATAAGCTAATACAGCTTAGGGAGGGCTCCTTTATTGGAAAACTAATTCGCCACAACATACGCCAAATACAAGTGCACTTGTAACCGTATTCACCGTGAATATTATTAGACATTTATCCTTTGACAGGTGATGACAGATACAATCCAATTTATATGCGAAATAACTGCAAAAATTGACAGCTTGACAAGTAAGTCATGACGAAACTAAACTGTTGCAAACACTTATCATCATCATCACCAGGTCACTATACTTCCGCACCGAGGGGCGCGGAGCCTACCTAAAGAGGTGACTGGGCCATAGTCAAGCACGCTGGCCCATTGCGGGTTGGTCGACTTCATACATATCTTTGAATTTCATCATCGTTAGAGCATATACTGGTATGTAACAGATGAAATCAAACTGTAGTAAATAATTTAAAAACCAATAAATTTGTTATATTACCTATAAATACTTAATAAAGCAACATTTAAGCACAGATTAGAACAATAATTTAACTTAAATCAATGTGTGCAATAGAACCAAACAAAAGTAAATCTCTAGTCGAAGTATTGCGTCACAAATATCAGTGAGGAAATTAAACGGGACCTTTTCAACATACCTTCGCTGATATAGCGTATACTAATGACTGGAAGGCACGCGCTTGGACTTCGAAG
Source organism: Papilio dardanus tibullus (assembly GCA_013186455.1). Classification (NCBI taxonomy): domain Eukaryota; kingdom Metazoa; phylum Arthropoda; class Insecta; order Lepidoptera; family Papilionidae; genus Papilio; species Papilio dardanus. The sequence continues at coordinate 115,284 of QDHC01001518.1, forward strand.
GGTGACCAGCAAGGGACGAAAATTTCGTAAAGGGTAACCCTAAAGCTGGGGACGCGGACCGATAATTAATGCTTTAAACGACTGTGTTTAAACAAGCTTAGCTGTTACATTTTAAACTCTATGACGATCGAATAAGGTAGATTATAAAATTGAATATAAGAATACGTTTGGTCCAATTTTATAGTCTGGGGTGGCGAATAATAAGAGGTTTAGGTACATACAAAGTTGGAAGCGAGTTGTTGATGAATGACACTCCATGGACCCATTGCCCTTCGGATGTTTTAAGTGGGTTGGATAAGAAATGTCGGATATCAAGTGAAATATTTGTTGGGTGTGTGTAGGCAGATATTGTGTTTGCTTATACCCTGGTAATTAATATGTAAAGTTGGAGGAATCGCTTCGTCCGCAGTGAGCGGCTGGAGAGTGATTGTTTTTGAGTTACGTTCCATTATACGCGATTATTAATAAAATTATTAATGTTACAACAAATAGTGATCTATTACAATTAAACTTAGTTCTTAATTTGTCGAAGGAGAAAAGGAAGGGATGATATTATATTTATTTTAATCCTTGGGGGCTACACAAAGTACTTTTCGATTGGCGATGTCGCTGATGGAATCGACATAAATGTATGAAACTGTCATTAGATAAGTCATGTGATTGTCACGTGTGAGATATCGAACGTCTTTATCAGTTTCATACATTTTTGACGTTCTAATTTGTCACCTTATAGTAACAAAATCTTAGCCTTAAACTACGTTACGTGTTACGTTAGATGTTACATTAGCTGCATTATTTATCAAAGTAAATAATTAAAACATAATCCCCTAAATGAATCGATGACTGGCGAGATCCTCACGGCATATGTTGAGGGTGCGCATTAGACTCGCTAATCATCAGACTCATAAGCTTGTTAGTTTCTATTAGCAAGAAATTTAAAACCAAATCAAAAGGGTTACGTTTTATTTCATCTAAAGTAACACAATAATTACATTTGTAAGTATTTTAAGCAGTGTTGAGTCCAGTTTCCAATTATTTATATATATTTTTAAATTAATTCAGTTTATAATGTTAATAATAGTTACAACTTACAGAAAACTGTCATGACAATATTTTACCTTTTTTATAGTTGATAAAAAAGACAATGCTTACTGTATAAATAGGAAGAAAAAAGGTTAATGCAAGTCAGGACAAGTTCCTTGTTGCATTACATTTTACTGAGTGAGTAAGTATATGTAGAAATGATCATAATATAGATATATATCTAACTATATAGCTATATGTATAAAGATTATGACTTGTATTAAGGTCCGATTTAAGGATTTATTTAAACAAATTATTATTTCATAAAAAGCGGTATATTTATTACAGAAACAACAGAAATTAAAAAATTAAACAATCAATGACACTTGACACATTAACATAACTCTATGAAGTAAAAAATCTTCAGCCAGTATCTTCAAATTGTCCATAACAATTATGAAACAAAATATTTTAACGTTAGTAAGGAGTGTTGAATTCATCAACGTGTTTATATTTCGATCATTAAACGCACAAAGGCTTTAGCGCCTCGCTATTGCAGACTCCATTGAAATTCGAGCCTTTATGAAACTATGAAAACCTAATGACCATACGTCACATCGTAAAATACCTACCAAAACAATGGGAGCCCGCGACAGAAATTAATATATCATTATGTCAGAGCCATGTACTGGCAACCCTAGCAATATGTCTGTCTCGCTCGCATCCAGGGGTTCCCAACTCTCGTAATTAAGGAACACTTTTAAATTATCCTATGTTACTTTGGTATAGTAAGAAACAATCCAATTTTAAATCTAAACTTGATATAAACTTTTAAGACTGTTCGTTTTTTTTAATTAATAACTAATTATCTCTAAGTCTAATAACATTACCTAACTAGCTAAGTGTTAAGTATAATTCTTTGCCTTCTATTATTTGGAAGTTGTCTGTTTAAATTAATGCTTCATTTGTTTTTTTAATTACATGCTGTAACTTCAATAATAATATTTATTAGCGGGCCGCTAGTTTACAATTACTGTTGTAGAGCCTATGTTTTGCGCGCCATCTCTTTCCACGGGCTGCAAACTTCGCTATGAATACGCGAATCTCTCCCATGATTGGGATTAGTTAATCTTAGCGTTGTAACTGCTCCAAGTTAAAATTCTAATGTGTTATAGCGCCTTTGGGTAGTGTTTGTGTTTTGTTGTAATTTACGACAAACTAACTTATTATATTGGATTATAACTTAATTTATTAGATAATATTTAACCTACATTTATTACTATTAACTTCGGCTTATGTTTTTAGAAATTGGATGATAATATTGTTTCTAGTTAAGATTAGTCATCAATTATTTTTTGACCATAAATAGCCGTACCGCCAACCATTAATAAACTTTTAGAAATTCAGTATTGAAAAAAGGTTAAAGGTTCGACCCATGATGGTTCCATTTTCCGCAACTCCACGACTGGCGCGTATTTTGCGTGAATACAGATATTTTTGAATTTCTTCGCCGATATCTGAAATTCAGTATTTCAGTATACGTAAATACTGAATTTCTATGTTATTAGTTAAAGGAAGTGGACTTGGCGAGGGAGGGGACGCTTAGCAAGAGAAATTATCCTCTTGCTGTGCGTCTCCTCCTCCGAAGATTAAGGGTAGGCAACGCATTTGCAATTGCAGAAGTCTATGGGCAGCTGTCGCTTCACTATTTCTGTGAGTCCAGGTAGCCGCTTGCTTGTTTGCCACTTTACAATTTAAAAAAAAAATAAAGTCACGATTTGAAATTGATACAACATCACAGTCATATCTAAAACATTTTTCGTTCATTTATAATGTAGTACAGAAAACATACAGGAATAATTTATAAGGAATACGTACTGGTAGTTCGTAGAACACGAAGCAATCATGCGTGTTATTGCTTCCAATAACTTGTGTTCACATATAGGGCAGTTGACATAACTTTTAACTGCAAAAAATGTTTATTTTTTACTTGTAAATACATGACATTGGATGGATCGGATACTAAAACTTTCTACAGATTACTTTAATCTGAAACTGTATTCTCTTCTCCTCTTTGTTTGGATAAGTAACCAGAGGGTTACCCAGAGAACATGCGCTACAAAGCGATTCGATAGCGAACCTCAAAAAGGTATGGAACTGACAATGAAATTCGATGTCTCACACGTGTCAAGCACATGACTTATCGAATGTTGTTTTATATATTTTGACGATTCCATCAGCGATATCACCAATCGAAAGATGCTTTGGTTAGCTCCGTACGTAAATGACGACCAATCAAGTGATCGGCTCTGTAGTGTAGATTTCTACTAAATGTACGCTAACACATCCCCATAGTGAATATCAAACTACTCTGAGTGCGGCAGTAAATTTATTAAGGCATTTTAAAATTTATTCAAGTAACACAGGACTTCTTAATTATTTCTTAATCACAAATCAGTATCCTTAAGTACGACTCTCTGTCGCCTGCTAAAAAGGAAGTAAAAAAAAAATTGTGAGTAGCCTATGTGTTCTTCCAAACTGTGTGTGACACCTTTTTTTGTTATTGGTGCGAAAATCTTCAAAAGATACCCTGCCTTTTGGAGGAAAGACAGGGTTATGACACCTATACTTATACCTTTTACCAATATCCATTAAGCCATTTTAGACATACCTACAAACAAACATACATCGTAACTTTCGCATCTATATTAATAAGATAGTATGATATTTAAAGCTATGAGTTATAGCGTTGTTAATGAAATATCTTTAAAATTGATATCTCAGTTTCTACCTCATTGAATACTAAATTGTTATCACCATGGTGACGTACAGAGAGTAAAGTCGGAACAATCTATCACAAATAGATCATGATATTTAATATTGTATGTCTAGTTTTTAAATTATTCAAACTTTCGTGAGACGTCTATACGAACTATAAAAAAACCCCATTGATTTGATAACCTCCTTCTGTTGGAAGTCGGTTAAAAAATAAGCGTTGCTTTAGTTACCGTACCGACCAGTTTCGAACCCTCGGGGGCTCTTCCTCAGGGATGAGTGGGACTTCATTTACCTCGCGACCGCGGCCCGTCTCGCGCGGACGACGTATCGGAAGTCCCACTCATCCCTGAGGAAGAGCCCCCGAGGGTTCGAAACTGGTCGGTACAGCCACTGAAGCAACGCTGAGTTTTAACCTTTTAATTTTAATTTACGTCTAGTTTTCTTTGAAAATATATCCTTTACAAATGATTGTTGTAGCTACCATTTCCCGTGTTGGCAAC
>QDHC01001518.1:120067-136022 GCA_013186455.1 Papilio dardanus tibullus
GCTCTTGTGCCCCTCTCTCCAATAAAAAAATGGCGATGTTCTTGGATTTCTGACAAGTAAAAGTGATTAAACTTCTTGCAGATGGTGTGGTTATATAACGTAATTATTTTATATCTATCCAGCATAGTAAGTATAGCGTACTTTCAAGTCAACGTATTGTAAATTAAAACATGATTTTAATAGCAACTCCTCAAAGAGATAGCGTATTGTTATAATAATACAAAGTTGTACACCGAGGCGGTACAATGGATCGGTGAATAATAGTAATTTGCTAATGCATCACAAGTCGCATGGAAAATAGGGAACACATCACGATTTAGCACTTGACGTCACAGGCTAATTTACACCGGCTTACCACAAAGGGGAATACGCTAATTAAAAAGTCAGTCTGTCACAAAGTGTCGACTGTAGTGTGCAAGGCGGTAGCCGCGCTTTGTCGAACGCGAGCTGTTGTTTCACTGGAAGGTTCCCGCGGTTTTTTCATCTCGAATATCATTTGTTTCGATATTTTTAACCCTACGGCTTTATTACTCCGAGTATGCGATAAAAATAGAAATTTTGCTCCGGCGTATGTCGGTTTTTATCGCGAACTCGGTCTAATAAAGCCGTAGAATTAGAGTAACAATTGTGTTTATTACTATTCAGTAATTGATTATGCAGTTACTTATGTAAAACCTTGTCATTCTATGAGCAAGTGGGCCGGAGCAGGAGAAATATCATAACAGCTTTTTTAAGAGCTTTAAAAGCATAAAATATTTTACAATTAGCTTAAAATAAGGCATCTAATCCGAAAATAGGGTAACTTCTATGCTATAGTACAAACACAGGAAATTCTTTTATTAATAAAATAGAATGTACACTTCTAGTGCTTCATTCTCAAAGCAACATAAACCTTTGAAAAGATCTGCAGTCATGATGAGTCAAGACCTACAAAGTGATACTAGAACTAATTCACAAACAAAAGAAAAATGTCAGAATTAAAGAATCTCGAGCGCCCGTAAAAACAAAATTATTTATAATTTAGTTAGCGAAAGTGGTATATTTTCTTATAATAATTTCTAAAGCACGTTGTAAATAGTAAGCTTAGTAAAACAAATAGAAAACGGAAAATGAGCATACAAAATAGAATCAGAAGAGACACGACAGCCCGCAGATATTTCATTTAGAAAAAAAATTCTTTACATTTCTTTTCATTCTTAATAAAATTAAAAACATTGACGTAGCAAACGTCTACTTATGTTTTAAATGTGCCATACATTTTGTTTGTTAAAACAAGATGTCTGAAGGAAATGATGCAGAGGAAAGACTTTAATGAGCTGATTCGAGTGCACTGAATGCAACCTCTATACAGTACGGGCTCGTAACAAAAGACCCTTTCCATTATGCCAGTTTTCAAAGGAAAAATGATGCCTGTGCCGGTTTGTTGGGGTTAGAAATGTACAAGCAGTGTTCTAATGCGAACGGCTATTGTGCCTGCTAATGTGAAATGTTGATTGCCTGTGATAGAGTGCCTTAGTATGCACTCTGGATTAGTTTTTCCCATTAATTAGTTTAATAAAACGGTGTTGCGCTTTCATTGTGGATATTTTTCCATATTTCTTTCATTCGTAAATGGAAAATTGTTTTGTTTTATGTTTATTGTTTTAACTACTTTAACATTTTATACAGTAGTAAAACCTAACTTTTAAATGCATTTTTTGTTTCAGTTCAACATATGTATTGTCGAATGTGGAAAACATCAAGAATTAAAAAGCTCTTAATAAAAGCTCGGTGGAAGACTTCGGCTATGGATGACGTTATGCAAGAATGACACAAGAATTTGGAATATTTTACTTAAATAAAGTCAAAGACTGCATTATTTGTAACATTCAATAAAAAAAAATGTAATTGTTTTGAATACCTTCAAAATTTTTAAACACGATTATTTTTACGATAGTGATTTTAACGACCGACTAATATATTTTCCAAAGAACTTAGAGATGACTCCATTGATGTTTTATATAACTTTTAAGGTTATTTTTATATTTGAGATCAACTTCATACTCATTGTTTGTTGAAAACCATCCCTCGGAGTGCTGGCCCGATCTTAACCGTAGATGGCTTTATCCAACATCGCTACAAGCGGATCGATAATTCCGATTATTGTTTCACTAAAACATGCACTTATTCGTAAAAACCAGGTTGCGATACTCCACTATTGTGCAAGTCAATTGTTACCTTCCTTCTGTATTTCTGAGACTTCGTCGGTTTGTTACTTCTTCATTGAAACTTGTTTACGTCAGAGAACTTGGCTTTACATGATTATACATAGTTACTATTTTATTTAGTTTAGCTTTTCTTTATCTTTAAACACAACATAGAATAAAACAAAGTCGCTTTCTCTGTCCCTATATCCCTATGTATGCTTATATATTTAAAACTACGAAATTTATTTAAATGCGGTTTCTTTATTAGATAGAGTAATTTAAGCGGAAGGTTTATAAGTTTTTATTTATTTAATAATGGAGAAATACATTTTGTAGTGTATTTGTTATCAGCAGTGCACCCGTGCGAAGCCAGTGGGCTTACCTAACATGCTATTCGATCGGTGATGTCGCTGATGGAATCGACAAAAATGTATGAAACTGAAATTGACGTTCAATAAAATCATGTGATTGTCACGTGTGAGATATCGAACGTCAATCTCAGTTTCATTCAAATTTTTTGATTCCATCAGCGAAATCGCCGATCGAAAAGCATGTTGGGTAAGCCCACAGGACAGGTCGCTGGTAAAGAATAATTCTTAGTTATTGAAGTTCGAAATTAGGTAAGATTCTTTTATTTTCCTAAAGTGCAAATTGTCGACATTTTTCGTATTTGAAAATATAAGCACCTCCGATGTATAATTCTCAGTAGCTATTCCTGCACGAGGTTTCAACAGTCACAATTACATGCAATCACCTTTAATTGGCACGTCGAGGCACCGCGTGACGTCATTGGATTCGAGTAAAAAAAAGGTGAAACCCACAATCAAGGGAAAAAGTGGCAATTGCGAAGCACTTAGTGTTACCAGCATAGCGCTAATTAAAGTGTCACAATATCGCACGATTCACTCTAAATTAGGGTTCCTTGAAGATAAAATAACTTAGACAAATAACTTATTAAAGCTAGTTTTAAGCGCAATACCTAGCGGCTTTGTATGAACATTAAGTTAAGAAAGAGGTTATTTCAAGCAAAAGATTGTCATGTTTTTGTCTTAAAGTTTAGTAAAGTTATTAAAAGAGAAGAGCGAAAGGTAACCAAAACGTTTTAAATTGGACTCTCTAACAAACTCAGAATAGCAAATTGATCACTTATAGAAACACTTTATTAAAGTAACATAGATAATCTGAATTAAAATTATTGTACGGAACATATTTTGTTTTAAGGCGGCGCCAATAAAAGACTTTTTTCATTGGCACCTATATGAAAGCTTTCTAATTGGTAACTCGCAGTTGCAGCTCTCCTGCGGCTGCAACGTGACACTCCGTTTTAATTTCAATCTCAACCCTCCGCACTTAAACAAACAAAACAATGTTTTAATTTTTTAAAAACAAAAATAAGGTGCGCGTGAAACAATTGAAATTCACTTCGGATTCAATTCACAATGAAGTGTATTTCAACGCGCTATATGATTCAGGCGTATTCATGTAAAGATATGTATTATTTTACTAGTCGAAATAACGACTCTTACACACACACACAAAATCCACTTCCTCTTCCCATCATTTCCTTATAGGAAAAGGATAGGAAGGGAAAGTGGATTAATAATTAGTCCTCCGGCACCACACTGTTCAGACGAAACATGGAATTGCTTCCATTTGACGCCTGTCTTCTCGTGGTATTTCACCGGGCGAGCCGGTCAATTCGCGCGAAGATCTTAAAGCGGGCTCTACCACTGTGAAATATGATGATGTGATAATAAGTTTAGCGTAGTATGTCATGTTATGAGGAGAGATGAGGAACATATAAAAAAAGTAATGAAATTGAATGTGGATGGATACAAGAAAGTATGGATGGAGTGTGTGAAAGAAGATATGAAAAAAGGGGTAAATTCAGATTCCACAGGGTGAAGGCCTGCCCGCGAGAGCCGGCCGCCACCCGGCCAACCGGCCCTCCCTCCCTGGTTCCTCTTAGCTTCACCGTGTGCCCCTCACGGTTACTAGAGCCCCACCGCCACGACAAGGCGGGAACCGTTGGTGGGGAACCGAAGATAACCTGACAAGACGTAACTGTAACCCTCCTGCTTCATTAGACTGTTGTCACTCAAAAACGGCCTTACGATACAAATCTCCGTTTAATTCACGAAGTCGATCTAATGAAGCAATAATAAGACTTTAATAAGTTATCTCTAGTTTAATTTATATACAATAGGGTTATTGTATGCCACAAAAATCCATAAACAAACGAAACAAACCTGAATTATGATCGATGATATTAAACTATCAACACTCGTTAATTTCAAACTGGCAACGATTTGTCAACTAACCCTAAAATGTTGTCGGGGCATCGCGCCCAGTGTTGACAAAACTTTATTACCGAAAATTGGACAATATTACCCTAAATCGGGTAATAGTTTTTTTGTATAACCACCGCGCAGTTGGCCGTTCGATGTACAAAAGAATGGTCTAGTTACGTGACCCCGAAGTATAGCTCTGAAAAGTGACAATAGGAACGAGAAATTCCGGTTTTATTTAACATTTTTACTATCTAAATTTTATTAAAATAAGGGTACTATTTGGAACAATGTTATGAAATGAGTTAGAAAGATAATATGGTCTATGTAATATGAAAATAATTCATCGCTTCATTTATTAAATGTTATTCGTATTTTATCAAGGACATGTTATTTCGTTTAATATGTTTTTGCGTAGTCAATTAATTTATCTATCTCACTCTACAATGCAAAGTAGAGCGAGATAGATAAGTGTTAAAGGATTAAAAAAGAACACATTACATTAAATACGAGGTCACTACTTATTCTTAATTTAAACAATAGAAGTTCTCTTGTAATAATATAAAAGACCAGAGACAAAACGATCACCAAAAACTGAAACAGCATTTTAAATATCACTGCTCTAATTTTAACGGCCGCAAAACGGAATACCTGCAACAGATCTCACAATAAAAAAGCATCACAATTATCCATTGACATACGGGCGCTATTAAAAATTTAAAATTAGAAAACGTTAAAACAATGGGTACATTCGTTCAGTCACCGCGATTCGGTCCGTCTGCCTCTGCGGCCGAACAAAGCCCCCCATTGTTCCAGCGTCCATTTTAAATGGGCAATATGGCGACTGCGAATTCAGCCTCTAAGGGTTGCACCACACGAACAATAGTTTCGCAAACTATCGATTTCTAATAAACTTCTGCAGTCAAATGATTTATAACCATTTCACATTCTAACTTTCTGTTTAACAATGTTATAAGTTCGGAATTAAATGTTATATAAGTAGTCTACAAAGAGTAAACCTCAGTGGACAGTACTCTTACTGAATTTCTTTTCTTCAGAAGTCTTTTTCGAACTTCACAAGATTAGGTATTGGGACTGTAAACCCTAAACCTTTTAGTATTTACAAGCACGTAAACAGGTGGGATATATTCCCCCCCAGAAATCTGAGTACGGTATAGTGATTATAGCGATTTTACTCAGTTGACATGGTTTCAATGTTTGTCTCTGAAACAAAAGTCTGGATACGAGCTTGAGTATTTACCTATTTACCTACAGATCTTCAGACATCACACATTAATTCTAGGATTATATTCTAGATTATTTCTAAGTAAAGCCAAACTATGACAGTATTTCTAAATATAAAGTTATTTATCCTGAATCTGTTACCGATTTGAAATGGACATAAGAAAATAAAATCGACTGTGTGATCGAGCCCTTAGCTACAAGACATTTGAAACAATGCTTCTATTATAGTGAAGGGTTAAAAGCATGCTATTGGTCAACTCTACCCCTTCGGACAAGCGGCGCTCGAGTCTACGTTTGTGTGCGTGCACCACTACATTGACAGAAAAAGCATCTTTTCAAGAAAAATACAGTGGACAGTGTGACTATTTTTTCTTTACAAAAATCGTGGCAAATATTTAACACATTTTTAATATGAAAACTAGTGCACCTTAAGAAATAGTATCTTACAGACATGACCTGAAACAAAGCCTAAAATATCGGTACGATCAAAGGACTCCGCTGATAGTTCAATTTCTTTTGTATTACTAAATCTAATGCCTTCATGATAATTATTACAAAGAACACTTAAACGCAAAACTAATTCACAAAAGTCCATCTAAGTTATCGCACGTTTTGTGTTATAATCAAAAATACTCCTTAACCACGAGCCCGTTAGACTCATTGGACGCGTGAGGCGTGACAGAGGATCGCAATCAAATCTTCCCCCCAGTCCTACACGTCCCACTTTTCTCCGAAGAGTATTATTTGAATGTTTCAAGCCGTGAGAAGGGTCTAACCTCCCCTCGCCCCGGCCCCACGCGTGTCCCGGCCTGATAATGTAATTAAAACAACACCTTTATTTGGGACCGTCGTTTTGTAACGAGTTTTAGTTTGACATAGGTCCTTGCCTTTATTCTTTACATATAACTTAATAGAGAGAGAACGTATTTTTAGGTTTACACATAACTCAGATTATTTCTCATCCTACGGCTTCATTAGACGGAATTCGCAGAAAAAGCAGAGATTTTGATTCGGCGTAATGCGGTTTTTTGCATGACATCGGTCTAATGAAACAGTAGGGTTAGAAAAAAATATTACATTTTATTATTACGGATACAGAATTACGACGTGTCTGAAACTATTCAGTACCGACACCGAAATACACGTGAGTTAAGCTGCGTTTTAATTAGTGTAAGAATTATTTATTTTAAATAGAAAATTATAGAAATCTATTGTATTAACTTACTAGATGTTGAGCGCGACTTTGTCTACATGGACTTTAAAAATATAGCCTATGTTACACGGGGATAACGTGGCTTTCTAATGGTGAATAAATTTTTGGAATCGGCCCAGTAGTAGTCGATTTTTTTTTAATATTATTATTTTTTGTGAATTTATTAATATTTACTTTAACCATTCCAAGTAAGCTTGAAAAAGCTTTTGTTAGGATATGGTTTACAACAATATAGGGATACTGCATACAAATATTATTCAATTAAGGTCACTTATTTACTGTTTATTTTTTTGTTAGAAATAGTATTACTCGTATGATAAACTCACCCCCAAAACTAAGCTTAATCTTATTTTCGTATTGACTAGAAACATATAGATATCAAACCACAAATAAGATATATTCATAAGCACGGGACTAAGTAAGTATACTTTTAGGGTAAGTAATAGTTAGACCAAAGTTTATAAAGGCCATGTGGTGTTGCGTAAAGTTAAACAAGCAGCTTATTACGTTAATCGTAATCTTTAGCGGATAAACAAAACAGCCAGCTTTAGTTAGTTGTGGAAAACGAGCGGTGTTTTCGTGGAGAATTTTCGGGGTAACATTATACCCGTACATTAGGGCTAAGTGATAGCGTCACATTTGTTGGATTAATTCATCATCTGAATTGCCGTGGCCAGACTGATGGCCCGGAACGCCCGATTCTCCCCAAACCACCCCTTACAGGGAGGCACATCCGCGCCGCAACTTTTCTTCGAGTCCGTTTTACGTACGTGAATTTAAATTATAACAACATAACGTATTTAAGGTAAAAATTTAAATGTTAAAAGTATGCTTATTTTACATCTTCAAAAATATTATATTTTAGAAATAGTTTTTATTGGCTCACTTGAAAACTTGGCTGATCGATGACTGTTAATAAAATGGATGTCTACAATTATTGTTTTTTTTTTATCAATCAACTATCCTATACATAGTATAAAACATTAACGCTTTTTTATGTTTGTCCCTATATGTGCTTGAATCTTTAAAACTACGCGTCGGATTTTGATGCGGTTTTTTTAATAGATAGAGTGATTCATAAGAAAGGTTTTCATGTATAATACATTCACAATATAGTAGAGTAACACTGATAATTTAGAGGTCTTTAATATGATGTCGTAAATTAACACATTTTTAGTATCAGCATTATACCGATTTGCACCCGTGCGGAGCCGGGGCGGGTCGCTAGTTAAACAATATGTCTGTGCGATCATTCTGAATTTCTGATTTGGTAATTCTATTTATTAAAAACGAATCCATTCCTGATATTAATTTAGTCAATTTTAATAATGTCATAGTAACATTAACCCGTATAAAGCTAAAAGAACAAACATATAATACTTTTAAAAGTGAAATTAACGCCTTGTAGCGCTTAGCTGGTTGCGCTAGCGCCCATTGCCCTTTGCCCCCCCGAATTAGTCCCCCGTCCCCCTGCGGCGTGGGGGGGCGCCCTCCCCCACAGGACACTGCGAGTGTAAGGATAAATGGGAGGGCTGGCTCTTCTGGTTGAGTGTAGATTTTCCGAATGCGGTGTTGATGATGGTTGACTAGGGATTGAACTAAGTATCTATCGATTATTATTACTTTATTATTATTTATAAAACTTCTTTCAAACGTGTTGTAATTTCGTATTAATAATGAAATATAGGCTTGGAATTGTTTTTTGGTGAAAGCAATATTTTTTTAATGTACGACTTGATTGTAATCTAACAAGTAAAAATACAGTCAAACCTGGATAAGCGAGAAATCTTTATAAGCAAGAGTCATTCTCTGGTCCCGATGAGCATCTCCATAAGCGAGAAACTCTGATTAGAGAGAAACCTCTATAAGCGAGAATCATATCGCGGTTCTTTGGACTCTCGCTTATCCAGGTTCGATTGTAGTTTTAATATTTACCCACCAAACCTTTTATATAAAAATACTCTTGAAAACTTACTTTTGCTACAATTTACACGAAAAGAAAGTGTAGATTTATGTACTTATGTGAATTTACATTGCAGTTGCTTAAGCATGCCTAAGTTTAGTTTTGAAATTATTAAGAGTGCTAGAATGATCCATTTAAACATCAACATTTATCGATAGTCGATAACTCGAGTATCGCAAGTGAAGCACATCCCTAGAGACACAATTTCCCTAGACCGTTGGACAGCCGGTTGTAAATACTCGTGTAAAATTGTCCACGCTCCCTCCGTGGAAGCCTTTTGTGCTACATATTTCTTTGTTATTTACCTCGCACTGCGCGCCACCTACCTGCGGGATGATTCATTTATGTTTCGGTTTAATACTTATTTGAATGAGTTTGCGGACTTTTGCTTGTATTTAGAAATAAAAATTACGAGTATATTGTAGTATTGTGTTGTTATTTGTATTGATATAGTAATTAAATAAATAATTCAAATAACAATATGAAATTGGTTATAGAGGAACACCCATTTTAATTATTTTAGCCTTTTCTTTTGACCCTTTTTACATTACTTATCTACGCAGGGACGAAATACAAAAAAGCAACATTTTAACATAGTAGGAATTCACATCTATGCTAATATTATAAAGAGAGAAACGTTTGTTTTTTTTGTTTGTATTGAAATAACTCAAGAACTACTGGGCCGATTTCAAAAATTATTTCACCATTAGAAAGCTACATTATTCCCGAGTAACATAGGTTTTATTTAATTCCACGCGGACGAAGTCGCGCATAACAGCTATTGTATCGTAAATTGCTATTCCAAATAAAAATAATTTACAATTTTTAATAGCAATCTTTACAATAAAGGTATATAGACACTGTAAGCGAAGCGAATAAAGCGAAGTAAAACCGCCTAATATTTGGAACACTTATGAGTTCGGCTCACGATCCCGAGGGTTAATTGCTAAGCACAAATGAGCGAGGCGAGTTGCCTGCCGTACTCCGCAGACCGACACCTGTGATAAAGGCAGTTCCACACTGAGGCAAAAAGTACATTATTGTTGTGGATGTTTAACCTTTGTATACATGTAGTCTTTGGCGGCTGTCATCGGTGACTTTTGGGTTTGTAAAAAATGTAAAATAAAAAGATGTTAGCATATTAAAGGCTTTTATTCCCTCATTACAACAATTATTGTTTCCCAACTAATAAAGGTTCGGACTAGTAGCTTTAAACTCATTTGATCTTGAGTGTAAGTGAAAGACGAAACGCACTTTATAACTGGCCAGTTGAATCATTGATTTAATTTTGAACATAGATAAAAAAAAACTATTCGAATATATCCAAGGGTGCATTTTTCCTATAGACCATAGCAACATATGTAAACGAATTTGCTTCCATAAAGTAAGAAGGTAAAATTAAAGTTCTACTATTATTAATACGTGATTTATTAACGTAACAATAATTAGTTTAAGTTTAATTAAATTTAAAGTGACACTAGTTTTCCCCTTGATGTAACCAGGCCTTTGAAGAAAATGTCTCCCTTTCACCTTCTACTTTCGCTTGGATAATCTTATTTTTGTGTCAAACAAGGCATTCTAACTGTAAGCGTACTTAGAATAAAGTCTAATATGCTATATCAAAGACGCAGAAGTTAAAATGTATTACCTTTTATTGTGATCCTCAACACGGATTAAGAGAGAGCGCGGTTTTGAATTTTGATTCGGATTGTGTAGCGAACGACTTGGCCATTCAAATTAGACCTCTCACGGATTATTTGTTGCCTCTGTTCTAATCTGATTGTAGAATAATCGCGGGGCGAGGGGGATCAGGGGAAACTGGTCGTTTGTATGCACACCTATTTTGTCTATTGCTTTGATTACATTCTTGGGACGGCCTTTAATGAAGATTTTGAATGGCGATGGCGCGGTTGTCGATGTCTTTAGACTTAAACTGAGTGGTTGGTTATATATATTATAAAACAATACATTAATTTAAGGTAAGCAGCGCTCCTGCACCCTTCTATCATCATCACCACTTTATGTACGCTCACCATATGTACCCACTGAGGGGCTCCGGCCACTAGGCCTTAGTCAACCACGCTGGCCAAATGCGGGTTGGTCGACTTCACACATATTTTTGATTTCTTCGCCGATATGTGCAGGTTGTATCACGATGTTTTCTTTCACCGTAAGCACCCTTCTAACTTATAACAAATGTCTATGAGTAGCTGTCGCCTGCTTATTTGCTACATCAGTTGGATCTTTTAGTAAAAATAAAATGAAGATCTATGTTATAACTATAATAATTAAAAGCAGTATATTGTCGCCACATAACCGGTTTGTTTCAGACATAACATTAGGTCCCTTTTACTCAGTTGTAAGGGCGTTTTAACCCTTCACGTGGGCCCCAAAACAGAGTGACCTCCGCGACCCATTTCCCCGGCTTTCTGTAAAAATTATAACCCTTTCGTCGCGTGCGCTTTGTACAGATAAAATATTATTTTCCAGTAATAAAGTTTTATATTTATTGTCGAACTTATGTTGCGTGTTGTCGCATTTATTGTCTGTTTGATGTTCCGATAACTTATTGGTTATGAATTGGACTAAATTAAACTAGGGTCAGAGTGTTAATGTATCTTATTTTTTTACATTTTACGTTGTTTTATTAATAAATTGATGATTATCTAATCACAAACTAACAGAAGAACTCCTATAGTTAAAAGAAAAAAATTAAGATCTAACTAATTCTTTCAAAATACTCTTATAAAAAGAAAGATAATAAAAAAGTTTTAAAAACAATTTTTCTATAGTTCAATTGAATAATTAAAGTGCTAAACTTGGACCAACGAATTCGTTACACAATGGTGAATATACCCTTAGTTTTTTGTCTAATATTTTCTATGAAATAAAATGCAGTTAGAAAATTGCAAACCAGTTTTGCATTTCACCCTATATTTTTGCACATGCGAAATTGTAACGTGTGGCCATTGTTCGCGAAAGCAGATGGACACTAAAGAATGACCAATGAAGAGTGGATTAGTATTATTATAATTATGATTAAAACCAGTTCTGTAGATATGGAAAAACGGTTACAAATAAGTAAATATTAAATAGAAATCATGGAATCTTTAAATTATTTTCTACGGTATTTTAACACGACGAGAACGCAATATAATATATACTACGTTCTTTTGTTTCCATACATATAATGTACATACAAACGATTTAATTAAAATTAATCTTATCATGGTTCTTTGAAAGAAATTAAAAATGCAATGCATGATCATATTATTCTATTTGTGGTCTTTTAAATTAAAAAATAAAACTATAACCTTAAATATTAAACACAGCCCTTTTCTTTCACGATATGGAAGCAATATTAATTTTATTTCTAATAAAAAATAAGACAATTACGCAAACTCTACAATTTTAAAACTCTATGTCTACAGTCCGTCCATCCATACATAAAGCAGTGATCGTTGGAATCAATAAATGTCCGGCGCGTGTCCGGCCGGGCGGGGTCCGTGGCGCCGCCTATTGGTCAGCCCCGCCGGCCACTGCTAGGGTGTCCATATCACCCTTATTATCTTTATTCTTATTGGAAAAACTTTCGATGCCTTTTGTCAGACGGGTAGGAGATTATTCATTGCTTAAGGATTGCAGATCTTTACTTGTAAAATAATGGATATTGTCTATTTTAGGTTAATTTCATTATTACATTAGATTTAGGACTTTGTTTTCATTATAAATATGAAATTCATTATTTATTGATCGAGTTATTAAAGTAATTTTGTATATGAGAGGTCATTGAGTTATTTTGAATTTTTAACACGGGAATTAGCGTTATATAAAATAAAAGAAATATCGAAACAATAAGAGACATGAAGTCTGATTTATTCCGTACATTAAACTCTTACATCGGTTTGAATAGAGCATTTTAAAACGTCCGCAAATTCAAGGTATATTTAACACGATCATCAAAGGAATTTCAACTCAAATACCATGGTAATATAGTTTAATTTTTATTGAATGGAGTTCACAAAATACGGTGCAAATTAGAGTGATGTTGAGAAGTTTTATCTTCCAGCTTCCCTAGAGTCTGACCACGCTTAATAATGTAGAAAACATGACAACTTCGGTGCTTCATTAATAGCCATTATAGCGCAATGCAGTGCAGTATTATAGCTGTTGGCAGTTACTAGAAGCCATGTTACGATAGTAAAGACAAATGGTCGCTTTATTTCGCTTAATGTGTACTTTTTGAACAGGCTTTTAGAATACCTATGTGTAGCATCCCAGTCCTTGGGGTATATGGCTAAACTATCATTACACCACGTCTATAATCGTATCCAACACGCGCACCGCGTCTTGAACAAAGCGACGTCTGTTACCACTGTCACATGGCGTGATGCTCGAGACACCCAGAGACAACAAAGACCATAGGCAATACACCACACTCTAGTCAAGTCAAAACTAACCTAGCTAGTACTATCGACAATCTTTAATTATCACGTAGGATGGTCAAGGATGATTTAAAAAAAATAAGTTAACATGTTAATTATCAGGAGAAAAGTTATAAAATGTCAACTTTAAAATTCTTCTATAAAATATTGAATTACAAATTCAGAAAATATAGACATTCTACGCGCTTTACTTATAGGTTTTACGCCATCTATTAGTAGAACAGTATACTACAATAAGAAAATCCAATATAAATCTACGTTGATTTATAAAACTATCACGGTCAAAAATTTTCTAATGAGATTCCTTTGGGGCCACGAAATATACGAAACTATGTATATCAGATTTTTAATTCCAAATAAAATAAAATTATGTCCCTTTTGTTTGCTAATTAATTAAATTAATTATATAGCATCTATACTAATTTTGAAAATTATCTCTTCATGGAATTAACTGTGTTGTTTTAGTATGAACGTGTATGTAAATAAAGCTTTCTTAAAATAACAGTTTCGTAATTTATTTTTCGTAGTTTTAACATTTTAATAAATAAATATAAATTATATTACTTCACACGTACAATAGAACATTTAAAATCATTAAGACTTTCAGTACGAAGTAGAGACATTAAGTTGTAGCTATTGCACAAGAGATGGCGCTGTAGAAACGCTTTTAAATTGCAGCTCCCAGCAATAGGAAGGAGGTTTAATGCAAAGTAAGGAAAGAACGGCAGGGGACGCTTCTGTCCCGTGGCGAGGTGTTGACGTAGACTTATGGTTTTATCTACACAAGTTTCTTTATATGTTAAAATTGGAAAACTACCAAACTTATAAAATAATAATCACATTCAACAAAGAAAGAAGAAGTTTCTCAAACATTTTTGGTAAAATGTCCCATTTGGTAAGTACGAAAAAAATTAAACAATTAAATGATTCTTAAAAGTACGATAAAACAAATCAAATATGATTAATCATATAGGAATTTTCAATAAGAAAATTTTTTCTTGTTCTTCGTAAGTCCTGTGATGACTGCTTTCCGTTACAAGATGGCGCTAGTAATCTAGTCAATTGCAAAATTTTCACACATCGAAACTTATCGTTGAACCATAATAGGATATAAGTTTTGGCGAATAATATTTAAATGTTTAACTATATTTAATAATAAAAGTTATTCACGTATAAGATTATTTACCAAAGACTTGACAGAACTTGACACTTGATTTCTTCCATTTACGCGAACACTACGCTGAATTTAATGTTATTTTTGTAAGCCAATATCTTATAATTTTTCAAAATGTTTTTCCTCAGTGTCAGAACTTTAGCACGCACGGTCACGGCGCATACTGATTTATTTACCCGATTCCCACTTTTTTAATTATTTTTATGACGTTACATCGTATTTTTAAAAAGAGTACTTAAAGATTAAAGGTTTCGACCCATGATGGGCTCCATTTTCTGCAACTCCACGACTAGCGTGTATTTTGCGTGAATACACATATCTTTGAATTCTTCGCCGATAATTATGTTCAGGTTGCATAACGATTTTTTCCTTCACCTAAGAACGTCGGGTAAACACGTACATATGAAAATCGAAAATCTAAAAACACATTGGTACATGGCAAGATTCGAACTTGGGACCTGCAGTTTACAAGTCAAGAGCTAAACTCCTGAGCCACCGACGCTATAAAAGAGTACTTAACCATATTTTTAATGTTGTCTACATTGACAAGTAATGCTTTGTAACCTAAAACTTTTGTTTTAAATTTAGAACAGTGTTCAAAAATTCATTGCCACTTATTTTTAGACAATAGACTAGTTAATTACTATGACTTTTGTTTTTGTACTGTTTCGTAGTCTAGTAATTTAATATTTTACGGCAAAAATTGTACGCATGGAGTCGCTTAATTGTTTATGTTTATTAATAATTCGGGCTAATTTAAATCAAAGAGGTTTTATTCACTAATGTTTTTTATTAGTGGTAAGTTTTGAAGGGTTCGTTTTATATGGCGGTATATTTTTTAATGTTTAAAACCTAAACAGATTGATTTTTTTGTCGCGATTAAGTTTAATGTATTTAAAGATTTAATTTTAATATATCTTAATAATCTTAAACAATGGTAGAACAAGCTCGGCCGGCTCGCCCGGTGAAATACCACGACCACACAGAAGACAAGCGTCAAATGGTAACTATTCCGTGTTTCGTCTGATGGGTGTGGTGCCGGAGGCCCAATTTTAATCCACTTTCCCTTCCTCTCTTTTCTTATAAAGAAATTATGAGTAGGGGAAGTAGATTTTCCGGGGAAGAGGACGCATAGGAAAAGGAATTATCCTTTTGCTGTGGGTCTCCTCCTCCGAAGATTAAGGGAAGGCAACGCATCTGCAATTTCAGATGTCTATGGGCAGCGGTGGCTTCGCTATTTTAGCGAATCCAGGTGGCCGCTTGCTCGTTTGCCACTTTATAATATAAAAAAACCTTAAGTGTAATGTTGGTATAGTGGTACTCGACCTCTATTTAAAGTTTAATAAAAAAATCTTTATTAATTCGTGTAAAGTGTGTTTTCTAGGACTTATTTTATAAAGACTTATATGGCATAAATAACAGCTATTCATTTTTATTTAAC
>QDHC01001518.1:136862-171224 GCA_013186455.1 Papilio dardanus tibullus
TAAACACATTGATTTTTTTTGTCGCGATTAGGTTTAATGTATTTAAAGATTTAATTTTAATATATTTTAATAATATTAAACAGTGGTAGAGCCCGCTTTTACATCTGCGAACGTATCGGCTGGCTCGCCCGATGAAATACCACGACCACATAGAAAACAGGCGTCAAATGGAAGCTATTCCGTGTTTCGTCTGATGAGTATGGTGCCGGAGGCCCCATTTTAATCCACTTTCCCTTCCTATCCTTTTCTTATAAGGAAATGGTGGGAAGGGGAAGTAGATTTTCCGGGGAAGAGGACACATAGGAAAAGTAATTATCCTTTTGCTGTGGGTCTCCTCCTCCGAAGATTAAGGGAAGGCAACGCATCTGCAATTTCAGATGTCTATGGGCAGCGGTGGCTTCGCTATTTTAGCGAATCCAGGTGGCCGCTTGCTCGTTTGCCACTATATAATATAAAAAAAAACCTTAAGTGTAATGTTGGTATAGTGGTACTCGACCTCTATTTAAAGTTTAATAAAAAAATCTTTATTAATTCGTGGAAAATGTGTTTTCTAGGACTTATTTTATAAAGACTTATAAATAACAGCTACTCATTTTTATTTAACTGTATATTTACGTTATTCATAAACTAAAGTCAGTCCCATTACTGTTCAAGTCTGCAGAAAGTCAAGATGTTTCATGTAAGTAATTTAAGACCTACTTTAATATGTTTATACTTACAATTTTTATGCCACATGCTTAAGGGTCCACTGGTATACGTCTGCTGAAGATTTTCCAGTATGTAAATGGGTATTAACGGGAGTAAAATATAGAAAAAAGTCAATAAATTCAGGTGCAATTTATAAGTTGAAATTAAGATCTGAATTCGCTTCCTTTTTACATATTTCTTCCATCCATACTATCTTTGGTCTTACTCTACCTTTGTAGCTGTCCACATGCAATCTTATTTGTTACTAGCGACCCGCCGCGGCTTCGCACGGTTGTGAATCGGTATAATGCTGATACTAAATACTGCAGCGTTTGCAATGTAAGCGCTAAAAATGTGTTAATTTACGACATCATATTAAAAACTTCTAAATTATCAGTGTTACTCTACTATATTGTGAATGTGTTATACATAAAAACCTTCCTTATGATTATCTATTAAAAAAACCGCATCAAAATCCGTTGCGAAGTTTTAAAGATTATTAGATAAGATCGCAATTAAGTGAACTCGGTTATAAATATGAGAAATCAAACGACAAATATGAATAACAAATCGTGGATATTTATTGAAATAAAAATAATAAAAAATGAAAAATAATAAAAACAGTTTCATCTTTCACATAGAGATAGTTACACGATAAAATTTGTCTTAGTTTTTTTTTGTTTCGCTATTTTGTCTCCGCTTTCCGCCGGCTCTTGTACATTTCGAAATTTTTACAATAACTATAAATATTTTAAACATTTAATATCGTCTTCACAAAACATAAAATCAAAAAGTAAATAAAATTAAATTATTTAAAATTGCATTGCGTGATTACGATTCTATGTTTTGAGAAGGACAATTTAAAAATTATTAATAATTTATGAGCAATGACATTTAACCATATTAATCATTTACAGAATTTTATTTATTATTATGAATTTAATCGGCAATAGGAAATATTTTCAAATTTAAATCAACAAGTCATTTTATTCTTCTAAATTGACTTATTGATCGGTTTTGAAATATTTGTTGTATATTAAATTAGGGCCCGTCCACATCGTGCTTTTTCCGTATTATAGAACAATGTGAAGGCGCTCTAATATTTGTAATATCTGCTCGACATCGGAGACAAAATGTATTCTATTTATAATTTACTTACAATTATCTAATATAAATTCTATTATAATTTACATTAAGTACGTATACTGAAAGATTTCAAACTTGGACTAATTTAGTAACTAGTGAAAATACTTTCACGAATTTAAAATCACAAGGAAATATTACAAATAAAACTGGAATATTGTTTCAGTCTTAACAAAAAAAACACTATTACCCATTTACGAGAAAGAAAGCGAAGAGATTTGCGAGATATCGAATACTTTTTGAAAATATTTTTTATTTTAATTTAATTTGATTTAAACACTTATTACATACAGAAATACCTTGTTATAATATCTACCCTTATAATCGATACCAATTTCACTTTCTACATCACTAATTTTATCGATTACAGGAAACTCACCGTATTTTTTTGCCGAATATTTTGTGATTATTTTTTTTAATTTGCCAAACGTCAATGTTACAGTTAACATCAATAAGTAGCCCCTCAATGTACACAAACACTTACACTTATATCAAATATTTACAAGAGTTTTATCTAAGATAGGAAACATTTTGCTTGTACATAATATTCTAAAAATTACTAAACAACTTACACCGAAAAACACATATCACTACCGATACTATGAAGATCTTAATAAATACTGGAAAAATTGTATTAATTGACACTATACAGCTTAAAGAACTAAAAATATATAGTAAATTAACATAGCTAACTTTGGCATTGGTTTCCTCGAATTTTTACAATCATTAAAACGATAGAATGTAACATAAAGATTCCTAGTACAGCCTCGAACGTAAATAACCAAAAAAAAAACTCGAGCTAACATCAACAATACAACTGGAACTGTTTAACACTCAATACACGAGATATGTCACTAAATATAGCAGATAAATTAATGCCCTTCGGAGTTCGCATTTTTGGGCTAAAATTGCTTAAACATTTGTTAATAACTCCTTAAGACTAGAAATTGAACATTTGTCCACCCGAACTCAACGTAGTCAGATGTGAACGTCCGATACACAATGCAATGCATCTGCTTAAAGTTCGAGCTTTAAAAGATCTGGCTGGGCGGCGCGGGCGGCGGCAGGCGCAGCCCGCCCCACGGGTAGAGTCACGAGGCTTCGTCTCGGCACGCGTTCGAGTCGTCGGACAAAGCGAGGGCCCCACCGTTACTTTGATTCACAACACATTTTCGCATGTGCTTCTCTAACGTCGACGGTACCGAGAACGGCATCTCGCAGAACCTGCAACGGTATACATCTTTCCCGAGCCTTCCGTGTGTCTTCATATGTCTCGTTAGCTTCGAACTCTGAGCGCACGCGTACGAACATAATTCGCATTTATATGGTTTTTCACCCGTGTGCGATCGCCTGTGTACCGTCAGGTTTGAGCAGTTTTTGAAAACTTTGCCACAAAATTCACATGTGTCATTTCGCCGTCCTTCTTTTGACTTCAGAAGTGAATTTTGTAATAATCCATTACTGCTGTTTTTGAGGCCATCAAAAATATTATCAGGCGGACGCTGTGCGTGCAATGTCGGTAACCACCAACCTTCACCCCTGTCCATGTCGAGCTTCATGCGTTTAGTAGCTTCGAATGGATTCTCAAAAGGGTTGAACAGGGGGTGTGGTTGAGGAGGCATTTTTGCGAATTCCTCTTTTAATCGCAATGCAGCAGTAGGGGGCATACCGTTAGGTTTCTCAGAAGGAGGACCATTATTATTATCGCGGTCCTTTGCTAGTTGCCATTTGAGTGAATTTCCCGACTCCTGTAGAGCCTGCTTGAAGGCTTCGCTATATTGCGCTATATTTGAGAGACCAAATTTATCCATCAATTCTCCGACAACAGATGCCGAAGGTGGATGTGCTGGTATCGCCGGAGCTTGTTTGCGTGGCGGCGCAGAAGGTGCGCTACCGTTTGATACTGTCAAATCTTCCGCTTCTTCTATATCATCTCCGTCCTCATTTTCTTCCTCCTCTTCTCCATCTAACTCTTCATCTTCTAATTCATCGTCTGAATCGTCCTCGCCAGTATCGCCGCCGGACTCGCCATCTTCGGCGGTCGCGTCAGGCGCTCGGTGGATTTTCATGTGTCGTTTTAATTTTGATGCCTTTTCAAACGCTTCATCACATTCTGTACATTTAAAAGGTTTTTCACCTGTATGTGAACGCCGATGAACCATTAGGCTATTTTCGAATCGGAATTTTTTCCCACAAAATTCACAAGAATGCACCGTTTCTTCGTTATTGCGTTTCACTGTAGGTGTTGCGGTGCGTTCAGTGGGAGGGGCGTCAGCAGCTTGTGGTTCGACTCTCCTATCGGGTGAAATGGAGCTATGCGCCCTCGTGGCTTCGCGAGGCGCATCCACCGTTCCGGCTCCGGCGCCCGCCGGTGGAGTCTGACCGACTCGGGAGGGCGACGGGGAAGCGAACGGCGGCGAATGCTTCCTGGGGCTAGGAGAGCTCGAATTGCCTGTGGCCGCCCCTGGACTGGTCGTACCTGCCAGTTGCCGCAAGCGCTGCGAGTAAAAATCCAGCTGGGGTTCGAGAGAGAGTGGTTGAGAAACCGGTGGTGGTCTATCTCGAGCCGAGAGAGATGTCGGTATCGCCGGGGAGCGATCAGCTGGTGACGGGAATGGTTGGTGAGGAGGTAGAGAGTTAGCAGCTACAGCTGCCGCAGCTGCTGCCAGATTAAGGCCATGGTGGCGAAACTGCTCTGATACCAACTGTTCCATTCGAAAGCGATGGTCATGATGATTGGGACGCGCAAACAGAGGCGCTGGAGGAACCGATGGATGAGCCATTGGTGGTAAACTGCCTGGTAGTGGCATCCTAAGAAGACCTCCAACACCAAACGGGGAATGCATGTCTGGTGGAGGTAACAATGGGTGATGGCGCAATGATGGAGGTGGTAATGGCGCCCCGGTAGACGAACATCCTGAACTTGATGATGAAGTACTTGACGTGGAGTGGTTCTGCTTATTTTGCGGATGTGGCATAGCTTCCACGTAAATTTTAACTCCATGTACGTGTTGAACGTGCTGGAGTAGCCTCCACGCGGAGTGCACGCGCGCTTTGCACGTCGAGCAGACATAGTTGCTTGGTTCTGTTGGCAAAAAGAAAAAAATAGGTTAGATTTTTAATAAAACGAAAAAGTGAAGATGGAATTGCTCCCCGATCGGAGATTTACAGCAATATTAACACGGGCAAAGTGTCTAGTAATAGCTCTCACATATCGTAGTGTTGGGCCTAGGGTAGGCGCGTGGTTCGCATGTTAATAAGGCGAAGGTCCGAGGGCTCCGAACGTCGGCGGCCGTGAGTGATCGCCCTTTCGTGTCCCGCGTGATTCATGCACCTCTAAAATCTTATGAAATATACGCGGGCCGGGATCACGTACGGACGCGGGTTAAGACTGTTGATATTGAAATCTATATGTAACACTATCCCGGTAACAGAAAATGTAGGTACAGTTCGTATCCCTGTGCTCGTCCGACTCTTTATATAATTTATATTCTTATGAAATTGGCAAACTGAAGATTTGGATTTTTCACACACATTCTTTTGTTTTCACATGTTTTCCGTGTATTGAGTAGGTGATAAAATAGCATCAAATTATATAGAAAACATAAATCCCATCAATCACTGTTTGGACATAGAAGTAAATCTGTTTATGCTAATTTAGAAGCGTCACAGATAACATAAGTGAAGCGTACGACGATCTGCCGCACAGATAAGCGGGAAGAATTGAGATCACGTGGTCAAGACGCGCCCCGATACTAGTCAGTAATTCTATTGCTCATTGTGAGGCCGAGACAAATTTTATTGTGGACACCATTGTATTGTATCACGACTCAACGAGCTTATAGTGATGGCCTGAGGATACGAGTTATTATTTATTTTGGTAAATCTTTACTTTTTAACAAATTACGCGTTAACAAGATACGATGCGTTTTGGTTAAATGGCTTTCGTATATTTCTTACGTCTAAAACTATATTTTTATACTTAATTCTTTTGAAATTGAGTAAAAGAAACGGTTAGGTGATTTAGAAAATATATTTACACAAACATACAAAAGCACGTCAAAGTCTATGCAGTTGTCTTTATTATTATCAAGCAATATGTTATTTATTATTAGACACGGCAGTTTGCATCACTAGAGGCGGTAGGCGCGGTCGATAAACGATCTTGACTTTTAAGACGATTATTGAATTGTAACGGTCAGATTGTGACCGACCGGAAAAAATTGTATACAGAGTGTTCCAATTTTCGTTGCAAATAAATATACTGAGAATTCATTCACTGCAACATACCTAATTTGTCGAACATTTATTATCATAGAACTAACGACAGCAAAATCGTATGAAACATTATTAATAATCTTTAAAATTACTCAATTCTTTGACTGAAATATTTTGCTACATTTATTGCGTTTTATCAAAGATGAATGTAAACACACAATTGACAATTTTGTTAAGAATATCTAAAATTATATTATACATTACACACAAATTACTCGCTAGTCGCGAAACTGCAATCGTTATACTCATAATGCTTTCTAATATTTATATATTCTTAAATGTTAATCAAAATATAATAGTTTATAGATTGTATATATAAACACCCTGTATCCTAAGTACCGCACGTATTTGTATCGTAAGATCATAACACTACATTTTGACCTTTTTGTCAAGACCATTGTTCATTGTATTGCTTTGGTCAATGGATAGGACCTACTGGCCACAAAATATCACAGACTGAATATCATTAAAAAGTAATACACATTTAAAATCAATGCAATTTTTTTCTAGATGTTAAGCAACTAAGATTTATAAAGGATGTTAAAAAAGTTTTGTGTACATGTTTTAAAATGTTGTTTGTTAAAGATGAAAAAATATGAAGTTATGTCGTGTAGATGTAGAAAAGTAATTTGAAATGCATTTTATTTGTTTCTTTATATATAAACTAGCTGTTGTGCGCGACTTCGTCCGCGTGGAATTCAATTATGTAGCCTATGTTACTCGGGGATAATGTACCTTTCTAATGGTGAAAGAATTTTTGAAATCGGCCCAGTAATTCTTAAGTTATTTCAATACAAATAAAAATATAAAAAATAAAAAGTTTCTTTCTTTATAATTATATATAAATTAGTTAATAAGATCATGTAAGAGATATGTAGACCGTACAAGATCCATCACTGTCACACATTTAAAGAAGCTACCAGAAGCCATAGATTAACAGTCCAAAAAGATCGCAACGAGAAGAATATCAAATATCAATCTTATTCGGTTACAATAAGAGTCAATGATATGTTATCGAGAAATCGTTTTTAAACCGATTACTGAATATTCGATTATTCGTACGATTAGATCGATGGTCAGATGTGTGATAATAGTGATAATTAAACAATAAACAGCGTGGGTTTTGTGGCACGGATCGAGGACACCATTTAATCCATGCTTACAATAATCTGTGGGAGGTACGACTGTATTGTAATATGTTTACGACTAAATATGTTACGATGGGATAGAAATATGACATTTAAAATGCCAATTTTACTTCTACATTAGTTAAACCATCTTTCAATATTGTCTAGTATATTTTATTTCAATATACGGACTGGAATCACTACATAGTATAAAACAAAGTCGTTTTCTCTGTGTCTTTATGTATGCTTAAATCTTTAAAACTACAAAACGGATTTTAATGCGGTTTTTTTAATAGATAGTGTGATTGAAGAGGAAGGTTTATTTGTATAACATCCATTAAATAGTTAAAAAATACTGTTATTTTTTAGGTTTCTAATGTGACGTAAATAATTAATTTTTTTCGGCATTTTTGTAGTGTATTTAGCATCAGCATTGCACCCGCGCGACGCCAGGGCGGGTCGCTAGTATTTTATAAAGTAAAGGTTTTATGTATGTGCTACTAGGATTCAATATTTGAGAACGGACAAAGAATAAAATATTTATAGATTTACGTACTGTAAGAGTATTAAACATAAAATTGTATTTTGTAAAAACTTTTTCAAGTCCAAGTTCAAAAGGTACCGTGGTTCCGTAGTCCTATTACGTGCGGGTAGAGACAAATGTTTAACAACCGTTTCGATTTCAAAAGGCAATCACTGATTATGGACATTGTGTGGGCTGCGAACCAGTGGCGAGTGAAATTTTTAAACATCACCACCCGTCTGACCCCCACCCAACCCGAAAGGGGGTTAAAATGAGACAGCAAAAGCATTATCCGATGGTCGTATTTACTATACGAACAATAGAAAAGGGATTGAGGCTGGATGTTTCGAACGCTTGTTACTGATTTGTTAAATTATATTTATTGTGGAAACGAAATGTAAAGCTTATTTTGGTATAATATTATAGACATAATAATATTTGTAATTAAAAAACCGTATCGTATATGTGTCGGAAGTGCTTTTGTCTGAGAATATTCGAGTGATATAATATTTAACGTAACAAACTCTAATTTTGAAATTTAAGATATTTTGAAAATATGATTATGCTAAATAGTCAATCTGGGGGGTTAACTAATGTACATGCGCTACAAAGCGACTCGACATTGTCAGTTTCATACCTTTTTGTCGATTCTAACAGGATTAGGAAAATCGCCAAACGAAGGATACTTCGGATAGCCCATGCTTACTAATAAATAGTTCATTTTTTAATTTTTAAACAATGAATCTAAAAGTTATTGTTAAATGGGATGAGGCACAGAGTAATACGAAGTATATCTCGAGCAGGTGGTACGGCACGGTCGATTCAATTACTCCGTTTTGACATCGTTTTTATTGCGCACGATTTATATCTAAAGGTAGAAGTCGTGAGGTCTCAGTTTATCTGTACAATGTTCCGTTCTCATGCACTTGAGTATAATGTAATACAACTCACTTAGCCCGGTCATGTGAGGTCGCTGGTAATGTGGATAATAATATAAAATGGTTTAATTTAAGTTGAGATAATTGAATAACGACGTGTGAAGATTATTATTGTTAAATAATAGGCTTGAAACTTGTATCTTACTAATAATAAACACTAGCTGTTGCTCGCGACTTCGTCCGCGTGGAATAAATAATATAGCTTTTTAATGGTGAAAGAATTTTTGAAATTGGCCTATTTGTTCTTGCGTTATTTCAATACAAACAAAAATACAAAGTTTCTTTATAATATTAGTATAGTTATAGATAATATTGGATGGAAATTTGTTGCTAGTTAACTCAAGAAGGGCTTTATGGATCTGGATTAATATTAGAAGTATATTACACTATGGAAAAATGCATAACTTACTTATTAACGCGGAAACTGTAAGGTTTTTGTGGGATAGTATTTATGTCGTGTTTTTTATAAATAGTGATAGGTTGGAAACATGGCCTTCATAACGCGGAAGTATTTAAAATGTCACAAGCAATCGATCAATGCAACATAGTGTCGATTAATATGCATATTTGATAGGAATGTTGCTTTAAGTTCCGCTTTGAGTTAAATAGTTATTTTGTTTGATAAAATATATGATTTAGTACGCACCGAAGTTAAGAATAAATTATCTATAAGTAATTTTGTTCAATCTTTTGCAAAAAATGTATAATCAAATTGTTAAGTTAAAAATAAGTAAAATGTAAGAAAATACGAAGACGTGTTATATAGGCGCTTTGCGACCGGAAACCGCCGGAGCGACTTCCGTTGACGCGGCGCGCGCACGCCAGCGCCTCTGGCGGACATTTCCAGACGCTCCATAAGCTTTAAGTGGGAACGAGGTTTAACTTTGAAAAAGTGTTGCAGTCTATTTTGTACTAACGCACAATGAAATGCATATTTCACATAAATTGAAAAATAAATGAAATGTTCAAAATATTATGTCATACTAATTTGTTTTAAAATATTAGTCACAAAGAAAAACACCTAAGTATCATTGTATACTCTATTTTAAAGTGCCAGGTGACATATTTTTCTATAAATAGATAATTATTTTAAGCATAAAATGAGTAGGCTTCGATTCATAACGAGCTAAGTCGGTATCTGCTAGTTTGAAATAAGAACGCCGAGTGGGTACCTCGCCATCGACTTGTTATGCGGCGGATGTCCGTCGCGCCGCTGCTCTGAATGACCGTCTTCCGCCCCCAACCCCGTCTCACCCCCTACTCACCCCTTCACAGACACCCCCAAGGCCCACGTGGGGCAAACCGAGCGCTGCAAATTGCCGTAAGGTGCTACACATGCTTGAAAAATCATTTATAAATTACAGTTTTTCGCTACGTAGTAACTACTTTTCAAATTATAATTTGTGTTTGGATTTTTTTAGAACACAGTTTTGGTTTCTCAATTTAAATTTGAAGGATTATTTTATAATCATAAGGTAAAAGGTAAAAAAGGTAATAGTAGTGTGTAGTTTGGACCCATGATGGGCTCCACTTTCCGCAACTCCACGACTAGCGCGTATTTTGCATGACTTCACACATACATCTTTGTATTTCTTCGCCGATATGTACAGGTTGCATCACGATGTTTTCCTTCACCGTAAGAGCGTCGGGTAAATATGGTAATCATAAGATAAATGGACAAAGTAACGGTAGTTTAATCGGATTTTTTTTATAATAACCAATATACATCCATAATAAGTATGCATATTATTGTAGTATGGCATACACATGACGCATTACACATGTCTCAGACATGAGCAAATAGCGGTTAAGTGACCGCTTCGACCGGAGCCATATTTTACACAAGTGTTTTTTGTTTAACCAAACGTATGTGGAACAAAAAAACTGACCCCGACCTCTTTTAAATATTTTTACATGTTTCATAGACGTGGCTTTAAAAATATTTTAGTTTTACTTTAATACATATTTTATAATTTTAATAATATATCCCACTTTTGTTTTTTTTTATTAAACTTTTTGTAATGTAGAATTAGGAGCGTCGGTGGCTCAGGGGTTTGGATCTTGACTTGTAAACTGCAGGTCCCGAGTTCGAATCCCGGCATGTACCAAAGAGTTTCTCGATTTTCGATTTTCATATGGTACATATTTACCGACGCTCTTAGGTGAAGGAAAGCATCGTGATGCAACCTGCACATATCGGCGAAGAAATTCAAAGATATGTGTATTCATGTAAAATACGCGCTAGTCGTGGAGTTGCGGATAATGGATCCCATCATGGGTCGAAACCTTTAACCTTTAATGTAGAATTATCAGTTTCCTTTTATTTAGTCAGGCTATTTATTCTGGAACGTTTAATTCTCCGTAACCAATCGTGTTAAATTAAAAATATTGCTTTTGGTCGTACGTTACTTGATTAGCCCGCCAAATAAAAGCAAGATGGCGTCATGTCCACACCCATTTCCATCGGCACTTCGCTAAAACTCAGATTTGTGTAAACTATCGCGTTACTTCACAAATTGTTTCCTCAGTCACACCCTACCGCACAAATTCGTTACACCCTTGTCTACGCACGTCATTATTGGAATAAATTCAATAACTTTAATAATTTTAATAGATACTTTTAGTAGTTTTTTTTATCAAATAGCGTTTCTATTGTCTTTTGTTAACATGACAATAGTTACTCGATAATTCGATTATGTTATTCTTATTAAAAATATTAAAGTATTTAGCAATATTAATAACATTGTTTTGTTTAATTCTTTGTTTGTATAAAAATAATACAGAAATTAAAAAGTAGCGTATAAACAAAAGACAAAGAATGATGACGAAACCGCGTCCTCCGAAAAATTCTTATGAGACAACAAAATGCGATCTCCAAAATTGGTCTGTCCTTGTTGGCCAGATGTGAGGGGCTATTTTAAACTCGTAATAACCGTTGTCGACACGTGTGTGACGACCATTACCACATATTACAAAAAATTGGAGAAAAAACAATAAAATGTTCGAAGGGGGAGTGTTTGGGGACATCAAAGTGGACGCGGTTAAAAATTTATTTCACTTTGCTAGAGTTTTATTAATAACTTTATGTTGCTTTATTCTGATGAAACATACTTTAATTATTCTTAGCAGTAATTTTTATGTTTAGTTCAATTAACTTAATAACTCAAGCAGCACGATGTAGTCATTTTCTTTACCAACTTGCAAATAAGCATCTACTTTTCCTCACAAAACTTGTGCAGAAATCTATCTAAAATGTCTTAACTCTCCAATCATCTTAAGTTCTCCGAATAGCCATCTATCATAGCATAAATCTATGATATATTTACCGCGGCGGGAGTATTATCACCATTCCTAAATCAGCTATCAACGGACTCTTTTCACTAAAAGGGTGAGCCACACTATAGAAAAGGTTGACCCTTCATAAAGACTTATCACTTCATATACAAAATAAGGTTCTACTAATCCTACGAACACCGTACGAAATGGAAGCCTAAATACGGATGTCATAAAGTTCAATTCACAAAACTCAAACAGCAGCGATGGGATCTCGTCAAACTTAGCGGTAGTTTTTTCACAACAATCTCCTCTCGGACTTAACTTACGTTATCTCGCCTACGAACGTCACGAGGAATAGAAAACCCGCACATACATAATAAGGACGATATTTCTAAAGAAATTTAAATTCGCCCGCAAAGGTCCTGAGATAGGATTAAAGATTGGGCGTCGAGATGGCCCTTTGTGGCCGACCCTTAAGAAAACATGTCTTGATATGGAAATATCTCGGACGGAACTTTGTTGTGGAATCATTTACGACGGCGATAAGACGAACAGAGAACGAATAAAACTTGAATGTATACGTATTTTATTTTAATTTTCGTCCAGTGAAAATCGTTGGCCTATCATGTCGCTGGTTATTGCACATGGGTGAACGTGAAGTGCGTCTTTGTTCGACGCGGCCTGACCGATCGTTTATCGACGCGGTGTACCGTGCACTCTCGAGTATAAAGGATAATTTTTATCTGTGGTCAACGCAAAGGGTTGGTTAAATCGATATTTAATGCATCAGCAATCGCAATCTAATCAAATAGAGGATGTACCAAAAATTGCAATTTAAAATAATTTTATCATTAAAAAAGAAAATGCTACTCATGATATCGTAGCATATCCATTAGAATAGCGCATTTCCGATGGCTTGTAAAAACAATAAACAATTGTAAAATACCGTCCAAAATCACAAAGTCCGACAATAAATTCATTAGTTTTTTAAACAAACCAAACCGAACAACGCTGGACTCGGCCAGCACTTGAATCAATATTTATTTTGATAAAAACAAGTGACGGCCATCGCTGCTGCCATGTTTTGTCATGTTAATGACTGTAACAATGACACCTTGTGGACACAATATAAAGTATTGTACGCAGCAAACCTTTGTCACGACCACGCTAAAGAATTTATCCATAACATGGAAATATCGCTCACATCAAGATCTAACAGCTGTGGATAGTTAAAATTTTAATCATGATGCGAGCGCATAGCTTTCTTCTTTCTTCTATTTATAGTCGCTTACCGCACAGTCAAAGGCCACGCATCGGGCACGAGACAATCTTCCCCTCACCTTTCCTATAGAAAAGACGTCACGTCTAAAATTAAAACCCACTTATTTAAAACCCGCCACTTAGCCACCTTCCCGCCAGTACAAAAACTAAAAATATCATCGAGCATTGTGTCACGCTCAAAGAAGTTCCATAGGTCACGGCGACGCACGACGCACCACGTGTCAGGAACACGCCAAACAGTTTTTTATCTTTGAAAAAATTATAAAAGACCTCTCTAACAATGGGACTCCGGTAGCATCTTTGACAATTATAATATCTGAGTCGTTCGCTTCCGTAACGGCGTTAACGTCAACAGATCGTCCTTCGATATTAAACTTTAAATAAATATAATAACTGCTGAATATTCAATGACCATCGTACAAAACATGAACTCTTTTGTTAATAGCATCGTGATGGTTAACATAAGGGTCATCACAAAGGCGAGAGATAACAATGCGCGCACGTCACTCGTGTGCTCATGCAAATAATTTTTTTCTTCCAAAACATCCCCTTTATCTGTTACGAAAGCGATGGGGTTAATTAATATGTAAAAAATAATACAATTAAAATTAAGGTCCCCTATAAGTCGGCACGAGGTCAAACTTAACTGTCACCATTAGAAAATTCTTATTTGACAATGCAGCGAATTGTTTGTAGATTTATAGTTGATACTGTTTTGTTTCTGCTCATCCGTTTAATATATTATGATATTTTATAGCGGCCGAACCCTTTTATTGAATAAGCCGGCTTGACAGCTCACTCGAAGGGGTTAATATGAACGTTTAGGATAAACTCAATAAGCGGAGACAACTGGTGCTGAAACAAAACCTGCAATTGACGTGTCGATGATAGCGCAATCGTATACCCAGGCGCCGCGCCGCGCGATCGAACTCGTATTTCCAACGACCGAAACTTTACAATTGTTATTGAAAACAAAACAGAAAAGACAATAGTAAGGAATATGAAATAATTAATATTTCTGGTTATTTCGCCATTAAGTGCAACTTTAACCAGGCAAGCTGTTGTACAAAGCGGTTGACAGAATGCGGGTCGAACATTTTGAACGCTGCACGATTTTCGGGTTTAAGGAGGCTTTTGTTGTGCAACGGTTTAATACAAAAGTGTCAAATGACGGCACATCTGCTCCCACAAAGGGTTACTACGCTCGGGGATAGATTATTTTTCGAACCACCCCCGCAAGATTGCTCGCTTATACAGATGTCCCGACTTATTTTAGGTTTTATATTTAGCCTATAGTTTCGTTCCTGAAAATAAAATATCCGACGTATATTTTATTCATTGATTGTGTCATCGGATGGGGTTATTTTATACCCACCTCTTGGTAAACTACACAACTATTTACAGGGTGATCTCCAAGACGATAAAGTTTTACAACGATGTTTTAATATTTTGCTATATTGAATACGGGGTTTTTGAGTTGCACATTTAATTTCTGAAACACACTGTATAAGGTGTGCCTATTTTGGAAGTGATGCGATTAAGCTCCTATCCTGAATGTATGTTCGAAGCATGACGTAAGCATCCCGCGCGTCCAGTATTGTTGTTGTGCAACATCTTGCGATGTAGGACAAAGGAAACGGAGCGTGACGATAAAATTGTCTCCATAGCCCAAAATCTTTTCTTGTTGTCAAGTCATATCGTAACAATCATTAATATAATACTAAATACCACACCTACATGTAACGGTGACGAGCGGTTTTAATCTGAATCTTCTTTGTCCTATTCTAGTTTTGTCAACTCCTAATATACATTTTTTTTAACTGCCTATTGATAGACAAAACAGGAAATATGTGAATGAATAGGTTCTCCATAAGTTTGCTTTTGCCTTTCTTTGCATACTCGCTAATTCTTGAATTAGCTATGAAGACTTCTTTAATGTAAATCTATCTGTAATAAAATATGAAATTGCCACTTACCACTATGCATTGTATTTGACTCCGCATCGGCTACTTCAGTTCTTGACTTCTTTTGGTCCTCTGGTGACCCTGACGTGTCCATATGCTCCTGTTTGATCTTAGGTTTGATGTCCTCGTCGGGAGAACTTGAGGGCATTGGTGACGTGGACGCTCTTCTTTTAGGTGTTGAAGCTTCCGCGTCTGCTTCTATATGTAAAAAATCTTGATCAGTATTTAAATTTGTGATCGTAACACAGATATAATTTAATATGATGGAAGTGGTAAGGTTCTATTGACGTAAGCGGAAAGCGTATTGAAATATTCTATCCCAACAATTCTGTACTTGCTTCCATCTTCAAATCGTTATTTACTTTATCTGCAACATGATGCTGCTTATTATTTTGTGCATTTATAAGATTCATGAAAAAATACACAGTTATTTCACGTACCGTCCAAAAGTCTTTTCGGAGTACTCGACGCTCCACCATCTTCGATGAGGTCAGGTGGTGCTATCGAGGGGCTGACGAGAGGCGGGGTGTGGACTCTACTGTTCGGAGGTCTTCTGGCTGTCAGTAGCGACGGCCGCCGTCCACTCGAGTTGCTCGTCGCCACCTGCCCTGTTCTCGAACCATCTTCTTGGTCAGAGTTAGGTCCTAGTAGAAAAAATTATCAATTAAATCTATGATTTTAATTAATGTTTTAGTCTTTCAAGGTCGCTTGAATATAAAAGGACTTCTTCAGAAGTTTGAGGAATTTCCTATAAGGCTGCTCATATTAAATTTTTTGAAACAAAATCTGCTTGTGCATAGTGCACTGAAGAATAGTAACCTAACTACACTGAAATCGTTATTTAGTCGAGTTGTTTTGTATTTTCTTACCTGCACTGTAGCAGTGATAGGTAAGATCCTTGTCGCAGGAGGAGACCTTGTGCTGTATGAAGCGCACGATGTCTGCGAGGGCGAAGGCGCGGCGGCAGGCCCCGCAGGTGAGCGTGTCGGCCGGCACGCCCGGGCTCGGGGAGCCCCCGCCCTCCGCCGCGCTGTCCGCATCCGCTGCGCAAAGAAACACGATTAAATCATACAAATATATCTGTTAAGTAAAAAAAGCCTAAAGCCTAAAAACAGCGTATAAGACCAATTTTTGTCTCCTAGATTTTGACTTATACCAAATTGCAATTAAAATAATGCTTCGAAACCAGCTGATCTCTTATTATTCTTCATTATCCAACTTAATAATGTGTTCCAATTTTTTACATTATAATCATTATATTTTCAACTGGCAGTTGAAATTAAAATAAAATGTTGAGTCACACGAAAGACGTTCACGATATTTCATACAATTTGGGATATAAAAGATCCCGTTTTTAAAGTTTTGACCAAGAAAAGTAAATGCAGCATATGGTCAGTGTCACTTCTTTAGAATCCTTTAAAGTGTGAAATTACATTTAATAATACGTTGTAACAGTCACGGTGTTTTGGTACAAGGTGTCAGTTGTAAGATTTGACCACTTATCTTTCAATGGACAAAAGGGTATAATGAGTATGTTTCGACTGCGGTTCATGTTTTTGAATGGGCCAGTATAATTTTGTTGTGACAGGAAAGTACGGCAGATGCTGCGTTTGCTTTTACTTAAAGTTAATTGCTGGCTGTCATATAACCTAGTCATTATCTTTGACCGATTTTAAACATCTATATTATTGTTAAAGAATCTTTATTTGGTAACTCTAATATTGTAAAAGTTGTATTTTAATAATTGTAACTGAAAATACAAAATACTAAACAGAGGTAACCCGCAAAGTTATTCAAAAACCACATTATAATAACAAGAGTAACTAATACTGAATGTAAATTCTCCAACTGTATTCCGCTAATATGACGACCTCGTGCATTTTTAATTACCTAATAAATAAGGCGGCGCGACACCATCGCCATCGCGAGAGAATTATAAAGGCGCTTTAATACGCGAGTCGCGCACAATTGGTCGGCACATCAAAGCCGTTCGCGAGCTAATTTCACATAAGCATCGTGCAGACGCCCTTACGTTCCGTCCTCTCTTATTATTATTATTCTTTCTTCAGTTTCTTTGTAAAAGAAAGTAGGCCGTACTTAGTGCACGCAGGGGTGACTTGAAACCGGAGTATAAAATTAATATCGCGGTAAAAAAGTTCGTGATTCGAGCGCTCTGTGTACAATGTTCCACTCGGTTTGTTTAGGGGGTTTATTATGTAAATGTGACATTGTATTGACGTATTTTTTACAGATTTGTTTAAACGGCCCGGCTCGTGGCAAACGGATATGTTTTTCATCACTTCCTTGTTTAATGGATTGTCTTTTTTGTATGTTTTAATTTGTTTAGTCAGCGTTCACGATGTCGCGTGCTACTAGTATGCAGGCAATATCATTATTATTCATCACTTAGCAGTCATTATATAAAATAATATAACAATTTTTATGCGGACAGTTTAGAGGGAAATACCTTATTCAAGTTCAAGGTATTTTTGGTAGACTTTCTATGGTTGTTGAAAAAAATAATTAGAAAAGGAAAACATATTGTACAACAGTTGAGTTGCTCGAAATGAGAGCATTCGTTGCTTCGTCTCACTTAGGTGTAGAAAATAAAGTGTCATGTATATATTCGACACCTTTTATGTACCTACAACTATCAGTAGTAATGTAATAGATTCCGTGTTATCGTATTAGACGGTCAGATAGCCACACCCACTGCGCAGCGAGTGGACAGCGGTCAGCCGGCGCCCTCACGCCGACACCCACGCACACGCCTGATTTATTACCTATATTACAATGATTT
The DNA here is from genome assembly GCA_013186455.1 of Papilio dardanus tibullus. NCBI lineage: Eukaryota > Metazoa > Arthropoda > Insecta > Lepidoptera > Papilionidae > Papilio > Papilio dardanus. Next base: position 154,880 of record QDHC01001518.1, read on the forward strand.
CAATAAGGGATGATATTTGTAAAACTTCGGTTACTACTTTATTCATATAACAGTTTTATAAGTAGAGTCCAGTAGTAAATAGAGGCAATATATGTAACTTTTTGCAGTGATAATTGTTTGTTTTCAAATGTTATAACTTTAATATTGAAATGAAAGCGTTTAGTTCTACAATTAAATGTAGCATAACATTGCATGGAAAATAAATGGTTAAATTAATAACTTCTCAATCCACAGTTTAATTAAATACATTTTAGTTAGATTTTTGTGTAAGAAAAATAAAGAAATCGTAAAAAAGAAGTCCATAGATTTAGGTTAATCGATAATTTAAAATATGACTGAAATAAATATCAGTGATTTATTTTGAAGCCGTCTGGCCGTTGACAGTGGTCTGAGGTAGGGGGCGCCACCCTCGGGGGTGTTGTACCGAAAAGTTTAAATTAGCTCGTTACACATCGTACACGTCGTCGGTAACAGCATTGTTTTTTCGCATAGAAAAGGTCACAGGAAGGCAACTTGTGTGTTAGAAGTTCCGACCGTCGTCGACGTATAAATTATTAATTACATTTTGTCCCGGCACTCTACTGATCCTAACACCGTGTTAATTTGTAAAACGTCCCTTAAACAACGATCGTCGTGTTTAATACTTTAGTATTTTAAATAAAAATATATCATGAAGATCGGTAAGAAGCAAATAAATAAACATACTCTAAAACCGGCTACTAACAGTTTTTTAACTCTACAATTTTAATTGTGCAGTTAAAACTGACATACACACGTCGATTTAAACTCCACAGTCGAACTGTACAGTTCTCAATTTTGCCTATACATGTCAGTTTTAACGCCGCACTTGAACTGTACAATTAAAAATATAAAAAAATGTGTTATAGTACTTAAATTCGTTGTAAAATAAGTTCATCAAAATATGTACATATGCTTTATAACTGTATTTTCTATAGGACCAATACCGTTTGATATCCTTTGACAATTGACTGGAAAATGTCTTTGAAACTTGAGCTACACGTTATCTATATGTACACTTACGAATAGATTCATTTAAATTGTACCTATCATATTGAGAAAAACGTACCTAAGCCTTGTTTTCTTTAAAACTACTAAACTATTATTTGCCGTTACATTAGTTCTGTCTATAGATAAAAGCCGGCTACAAACGCTCAGCTTTAACCGTACAGTTCGACTGCGAAGTTAAAACTGACTCGTGTAGGCAAAACTGAACAGTTCGATTGTGGAGTTTTAATCGACGTGTGTACGTCAGTTAAAACTGAACATTTGTAGCCATCTTTAAACAATGGACCACAAACAAAATAGAGTGGTATCGAATTTTGTATATAGCAAAATAAAAATGACAAGCATTGTACTGAATGCAAAAGATTGATCACTGACCTATGCCTAATACGATGAGGTTCGAACAAAAATTCATTCAACTCTGACACAACTATGACCACCGTGTCCGATATTAATTGGCAGGGGAACGATGCATTGTGGTTACGTTGCAAACACTGATCTATTTAAATGGATCGGCGATTGCTTGGAAAAGTTCAACAGTGGTAGAGCCCGCGTTAACATGATCGCACGTATTGGCCGGCTCGCCCGGTGAAATACCAGGACCGCATAAAAGACAGGCGTCAAATGGAAGCTATTCCGTGTTTCGCCTGAAGAGTGTGGTGGTGGAGCCCTAATTTTAGTCCACTTACTATTCCTATGTCATTTCCTTATAAGAAAATGATTTTAAGGTTTTTGCCAATTTGTGATATAAAAAGACAGTTTTTGCGTCGATAGTGCGCCTGTTGATGTTATTACGTACTTACATTGTACATTATAGTTAATTTTATCTATATTATTGGTTCGAATCCACACCTCCGCTACCTAACGCTATAAATAGGCACATAATACAACTTTTTATAGCGAATCCATTTATAGAGGTCAGTGGTTGCAACGAATTGTGCACGGTAGTACAGTCGCGTACAGTCGAGGATAATTCCGGTAATAAATTTGACGCTTATCAAGGAATTAGGTATAAGGTAGAAAACTTATCATAGCAATATGTAGTAAATTGTAGCTGATTTTTCTCTAAGACGATACTAAGCGAATAGGGAATATAATTTTTTGGCTGCGTTGAATGTTAGTTATAATAAAAATCTTATAAAACTGTACACGACTGTACCAGGTATGAAATGGAAATATAGAATATGGAGAATAAGGGTGCTTTTTTTTCTTTATTTGGATTTTGTGGGGGCGTTTTAATTGTTACATTTTATTTAGTTCTGTATGTAATTGTGGGACGAGTATTATTATTAACATTTTAGTAGAAAATAACTTACAGTTATTATTCTTAAATATGTTTTACATAACGATATCAAAGAGATATTAGTCTTTTGATTTAAAAATCAAGAAATAAAGAAAAAAGTTATTTTCTACGAAAAACTTAAGTTGCTCAATAACTGACTGAACTGAAATCTGACAATTTGAAACACACGACGTAGAGACTATGACCAATTTTTTGTTAAAAAAAAAAACTTTTAATAAGAAAAATTATATACTTTGTTTTAAAGAAAAACAACAGTTTTTTTTTGTTTCTACATTGGTAGTAAATATCTCAAATGAATTAAGGAATGTTGATTTAAAACCCCACACATTACTTGGCGTGGTCGTTTTATTTCGCCAACAAGTCCAGTCCGTTTTTATTTTGTTTTGATTCCGCTTTACGTTACCGAAGCATGAATTTTGACGTCACAGTTTCTTTGATAACATCTCTCTTCAATGGATCAGGTTGTCGGAAATGGACATTGCGTTCAAAGGCCCATTCGATATAAAGCCCTGTGTCGGCAAATTCCGATTCAACGTTAACCGCCTTATTTTTTATCTACGCCTCTAAAGGACTTCATCTTTAAGACATACGATATTAAAGTACAAACATGAATTTAATTGCGTAAGATTTTAAGCATGCGAATTCCAATCGCCAAGGTAAGTAGTACTTCAAGAGGAGAGGGAATAGGCATTTACTAAGCTAGCGCGTAACACCTTTTGACCGCGTCTTCACTTTATACTAGTCTAGGTGGGATTGTGGTCAAGCGCTGACTTATATAACATAAAAAAGTAGTACTGTAAATATATTTTTTTATATTTCAAGCCAGAGTTGACAGACATAGCAAGTATAGCAAGTTATTTTGCCGTATTAGTGCACAAAATTTAACGTAATGTGATGGTATGCTTTCAATTTTAGTTTAGGAACTGAAACAAGGATTTAAGGGTATTTTGTATATGTGAGATTTGTAATTTAAAAGAAGCATCGTATACTATCTTTTTAACTCAGTCTTCCAATATTGGTATCTCACAATGCACATCCTCAGTTATTGCCAAAGGCGATAACACTGCAACACTCAGTGCTAAGGATTTTACCTTTGATTTAAACATTAGGGCACGTATTGTCGAGGTATAAAGAAATTACATGAAACAATGGGGGCGCTAAGCACAAAAGTGCGGAGGGAAAAGCAGTCCTAGGACCATATTGAACGTTGTAACGCCCAGGTTCCACCGCCGTTCGCGTCAGTAGGCGGGTTGTGTAAACATTGCCTAATGACGTCACACTTCTCCCAACATGGCCACTCCGCAACCCTTGCCGCCTATAATTACCCTTAGCAAATGGAGCAGGAGATTTTATTGTATAAAACTCAAGTACCAGTTTGTACACAAGTTCTTATATAAAGAATTTCATATACAGTACAAAGAGGTTGCAAATAAAAAGTATGGCGGAAAGAAAGTCATAGAAACGTTATCTCATAAGCTTTGAAATGCACCATACAACGCATTGAAGTATAAAGTTTTTTTTAATTATTCATAAGTCAGAGTCAAAGGAAAAGAACTAGATACGAGTAATTATCATTATGCGTAAGCTTAGTAACGTACTTAGGTATTTAACTAAACTTTAAATAATTAGGAGAATAGTGAAAGACGGCATCTTTAGAAGCCTACCTAAATTAGAGTAGAAAATAACCTACTAAAATTTAATTGTTGCAAAAACTGTTTTCATACTTCTGATTGTGTTATTACTCAGTCAATTTAAGCCAATATCTATGATCCAATATCTAATATAAATGACGTTAATTATAGTGCTTATGTTACAATATTTTATCCCGAAACATTATTTGTTAAAGTAAAACACAGAACAAACAATTAAATAGGTTCTAAATAAATAAATATAAAGTCTATCAAATTATGATAGGCGATCCTATAAAATACGATTAGCTCTTAAGGGGACGCTTCTCCACCGATAGATAATCAAATTATTCCGAAGTAATTCCGAGCGGCGAAAACGCCTGATTATCATCGCCTTGTTTTTTCTCTACCCAAGGGAACTAAGGAGACAATGTTTGATGGCGGAATATTTACTATATTTGGCAAAAGGTTATAGTAAAAAAGCATAACAATTCTGCATTTTGTAAAGAAAAGGCTTAAAGCCGGTTAAAGAAGAAAAAAATATTTTTTAAGTTCTTTAATGGCATCAGGACATTATCAGAAGACTATATTCTGCAGTAAAAATATAGTATAAACTAATTCATCTACGAAATATTATTTTACTACAGATAAAATAAACGAAACTAAACTTTATTATGTTTTTATGTAACACAGGTAGATACGATCCCGGGGGACAGAAATGCGCAAAAAAAGAAAAGACCACAAAGTCGTTTGATCAAATTAGGCCGGGTCAGTAATCGTGTTACTGATACCCAAAACCGGCAACGTTCCAAATAACCAGAGGAAAACAGAGCCCTCGAGTATTGCCCGTTCTCTTCGTTAGAGAGATTTGAATTTTTTCGCCATGGGTCGATTTTTTTTTTCATCTCTCCAAGCACGAAACATGATACGCACTTGGGGTAGATGGACAACCCTTAATAGAAAAATATTGAGTGAAAATTTTTCGAAATATACGATATTTCACTTGATGTGAAAATGGAATTTTTAAACGAAATTCGACACTGGCTGGATGCTGATTTTTAATACTTTTGTTAATAATAATGGCAGAAATATTTTGACCAGACTATTAATAGATGTTTTTTTTTATTGAAACCATTATTTAGTGTTGTTTTAGTCTGATTATTAAAAAATATGAAAGAATTAAGATCACAAATTAAATCATCTCATAATGTCCTAAAATTTATGTCTTAAAATGTATCCCTACATATTAATAAGGGGGTATAAAATATTACGAATTATGTATAAAAGTACGTATATACAGCGTGTGTAAAAAGGTTATGGAGAAAGCGTTCTGCGGCTTTCATTCGAAGGATATTTGTCACGGTACGAGTGTCAATAAAAACGCCACACCGGACTGTCTGCCACTATACCACAATACAATAGTGATGTACTCATTGGTTTAACTTTGTCGATATAATCTATCGATAAGTCATAATGTTACCGACGCTCTTAGGTGAAGGAAAACATCGTGATGCAAGCTGCACATATCAGCGAAGAAATGCAAAGATATGTGTATTCACGCAAAACACGCGCTAGTCGTGGAGTTGCGGAAAATGGACCCCACCATGAGTCGAAACCTTTAACCTTTTTTTTATATTACTCGTAAGTAAAAGTAAACGATGAGGCCTTTAAGTTAAATTTATTTAAATAAATGTTTAAGTATGTAACACATTTTACAACAATATGCATATACCTTTAACCAATGGAAAAATAAGAAAAGTGCTGATCTGCTGACTTTTTTCCACCGTCATATAGTTTTGTTTTAAGGAATATTTGCAAAAAATATATTTTTCGTTTCAATTCTTATCAAGCACTCTATATAATATGTATGTAAATAACATACATGCAAAGAACAGCTACGTTCTTAACAATAACTTCAACAGCTGTTTTTTAATTCACCCTCAATTTCTATCGATGATCGATCATAAATATCGATAGAATGGGTCGGGTCTATAACAATGTACCCGTTAAAGCGGACACTTAACCCCTAATCCTCGGCAGCTCTACCCCGCTGGCTGGCGAGCGTTTATGGCAAAAATCTTAATTCTACGGCGGCTCTGACGTTAACTGCCCGCCGGTAATTACTACCAGGAGCTGTATCTATTACATCGAGTGTGCTCTATCTCTATTTATAAATCAGACTGTGTTTATGCTGTATAATAAGGTTCAATTTGGTCTGCATTTTATTAATCGTGAAAAAGTGATACAGTTTTAATTAGGCAATCCGCTGCACGTTTGACCCTTCTCCTATAAAAAAGATAGACGAATCTAGACGTAGAACTGGTATTTACATAAAATAGAGTTTATGTTTCGAACATTTGCATACATCATTTTATAACTATCACAGATATAATGTTTTAAAACGTAAATAAACTATAAAACTATATTACTATTGAATTTAAAGATTAAATTTTAATCCATTTCCTACAAAACAAGAGGAAACAATGTTCCGTTGAAGCCCAGCATTCTCGGCGCGGTATTGTTTTTGCGTAGCCGAAACGCATTCAAAAAGTATTATTTCGAGAGTACGAAACAAACGACGTAGTTTTTCCTGAAGCAATAAAAGTGAGGTCATAAGAGACGTCCGGTCGGGAGCAATGCCAGCGACCACGGTACCCTTACTTGCGAATGCAGCTAACATAAATACTGGACCGAGTCGGTTCGTTCCAAAAACTTTGCACCATACATTGCTAAAATTGAACGAATAGGAATGCCGAAGAATATTACTCGTAGAATAACTATTAAACAAAAGTGATAGAGCTACGCGTAACCATATTAACTCTATGTGGGAATCATTATTATCATCTGAGACACTGCAGGCGCAGGTAGGCTTGGTCCAGTAATTCAACTCTATGTAGGCACTAATGAGTATTTGTTTTCTGTTATTATGTGTCATTAGACATGTAACAATGTAAATGCTATTTTTCATAGTACACTTTTCATGTCTTGGTAAGTAAAATTGGCAGTAGAATTAAAATAGCGGTCCGCAATTATTTATTACAAATTTATGAAGATGGAAATTTCATTTGCATTTTTATTAAAAAACAACAATCCCGAATTAAAGTAACGACCGTATTCTGAGCGTGGACTTCATTCGGTCTATTACTCGCTGGTCATTATTTTGACTTACGACTTTTGTGGCAAGAAATTTGCGGTCAATGCATACGAGGAATGCACTTCTATCTGAAATATAATTTTAAATATTACCCCTATGTTGATATAGTGTTGAGGTTTCATGGCGTAAGTGGTTTGCTTTGAACATTCGAAGCTTGTAGTTGACAGAAAGTTTCTCACACAAACATCTACGCTCTTATTGACTTTTAAGTTCATTTTGGCATATTTTATTCCGAATGACAAACTGAGTAGTAAAATATGAAGTTTTCTATACTATGAAAAATGAATAAGAACAACTTCTTCCAGATTATTTGAAGTTTTTAAAACGTATCTCAAGGAGGTACCAACTTGATATATCGTAAGATTTGTTTAGTTGTGGAAAATGTCCATCTAACTTTATTAATGTTGCAATTATTAAAATAAAAACAAAAAAAATATTTCGACCGATAGCATAAACTTTTATATCGTCCAATAGATACGAGTAACTTGAATAAATATAAGATACATTTATACAAATATTAATGATACCAATTTATAGCTGGGAGAGCATTCGATTCGCTAACATACGATACACGGCATTCGTCCACTTACGCACTCATTTATATGTTAATGTAAATGACATTGGTTTCGTTGTGATTCGTATATAGATAGGAATCGAGACCAGATATCATTTTCACTGCCTTATTACTTTCCAATTTGTCCCCAACATTGGTTATTGCCACGTTTATGGCTACCCTCTATTCTGTATTAACTTGATTACTGACGTTTTCATTGACTGCTATGTAATATATACTACATAGTTTCTAAAATAAGTATACGTAGCTGTAGATATATGTAAGTGTATATGTTAAGTTATTAAGTATATGTTTTGTGCAAATAACTATGATCTTGCAATACCTTTTCGCCTTAAGTCGATTCCAGAGTCGAAAAATCTTGACTTACTCCTTGATGATAAATCCATTTTCTTCCAGTATTGTTTCACGATAAAACTAAAGTGACTAAGTGTCCAATCCAAAGGTAATTGTTCATTTAATTACACTAATTAACACTAGAACTCCAACATCGAAGTACCAAAGACCATTGGGCACTTCGCGCGAGACTCCTTGAGGTCAAAAAGCATGTGATCATCTTCGCAGATGAACACAGACTGACTGGCTAGCTCGATAAAGTATGAGTCCCGAAAGTTTAATGAAAGAAAAAAAAACAGCCCCAGAGTCCCAGGTAAAAAAATCCCGTATCAAAACCGCCGTTTCCTAGTGACCCCGATCGCTCTCCCATCCCTTTGTTGGGCTCCTTTTATTTATAATAGTACATTTTTTTCACACACGCCACCCCTAATAACGTGCGAGCAAAAATATGCGTAATCGCACAGTACCCGGTCGCAGCGGCCGCGGCGAAAGCGTCATACAGAAAAAATTCCACTGTCCCCCATTTGAATAGCAAAAAGTGCACGTCACTGCAAAAATGGTATTAGTGAATGAATATGATTTTCTACAGATCTAAATGGATGGATGACTTATAATTGTGTCGCTTTATATTTAGCGTGAATTATTGGTGTCAAGATTTATTATATCGATCTGCTACGGAAACCAGGATTATAATTATTTCAAATAACATACCAAGTTATAACCCTTTAGAAACAATTTAGACATTACGTAGGAAATCAACAAAATCATCGGAAAACAAGAACAAATTTTCTAAAAAAAGTAGTTAAAATACAGTACGATCGGTCATTTTTCCAGCGTCGTAACTAATATCTTATCTTTCACTGTTCTTATTAAAAACATAAGACCTCGTATTATACTATTCGGTCAGAATTCGATGAGGAAATTTCACGTCAGTTATTAACCGTAACTAAGTTAGGGCAATCAGATTTAGCGACCGAAATGTGAACGAAGTGACCCCAAAGAGACGCAATGTTTGCTATTTCTGCGTAAACAAACACAGAAGATTGACATTGAGTGTACATCTGGTAGGCACAAGCAAACAATAGGGGAAGCGATAAACAATATATAATTCGATTTTCCTACGGTTGGCTACGACAAATTGCGTGTGATGTTGGATTCCGAAATTGCATTAATACTATTTTTTGCCTTGAGCTATATTTAATTTCAAATATTTGCAATCAAGGGTAAAGAAATCGAAGTGGACTTTTCTAAGTCGATGGCTGTTTCTAGTGTAACTAACAACACAAATACATATATCAATTTATTTTGACCACTGTTTACTACGTATCCAATTTATTGAGGTACCATCATACCACAAATTAGGTAGACAATCAAATTGACGTTTGACCACTCCACAATCTGTTTAATGTGGTAAACAAAATAGATAACCGAAAAAAAGAACAACGATAACAAAAAAACTGATATAATTTGATACAAGAGAACAGAAGGTGATAATACAAAAAAGGGATACAGTTACGCGAGCCGTTGTCCAAGATTATGATCCGAAATTTCTGGTGAATGTTGAGGTTACCTGGCCGATGGGGCGTGTGAAAACGGAACAGGTGGCCGCGGCGTCTTCCGCTCGACCCGGTAATTATAGAACGGACGGACAATGGCGACGCGTGATGCGCGGGAGTGGCTTGACGCGATGTTCGCGGTTTCTCTGCTCTCGTCTGCAAATGCGTCCTTAAACCTTGTGGCATACGTGTAACTATTAGCATCATCTTTTTTATAAACGATTTTGTTAGTAAATACTAGACTCATAAGAAACTCATTTTTTTCCCTGAGTTTTAATTAACTAAAGCTGGTGCCTAGTTTCTAATTTTTATCAGTGTCCAATTCATTGTCTCTAGTCCATAGAGGTGTTATATTCAGTTTTTTTTTTGCTAATTTGCAATGGAGAAACTGGAGTGCTAAATCGATCGCACTGGGTTGTATTATTAAAATATCTAGAGCAAAAGGTCCATGATGAATTCGATATGTCATTTAGCAAAAAAATAAATCTCACAAATGTGTTCCGATTCTGGTCAAGGAATCCTTTGTGGACACTATTGTCGAGTGTATTGACGGATGGAGGTCTCAAAGGGTTGATGCCACCTTTGATAGAAAAAAATGACAGCGTGAGACACAAACCAAAAGGCATTCGCGAAAAATTTATTTCAACAATTTTAGTCTGCAAATGGAATTTAAGAGAGAGATTAAACAAAAAGTTATATAAAATAAGTTGACCATTAATTGCGGAGCCCGTCATCACTGTAACAGCAAAGTGGTTTTTCCAAATTCGATCCAACCTTTCTAGAATTTGAAGAGAAAACCGTGACAAGCGAGTCATGGGATTTCAAGGAATCAATTGCTTAAGAAAGCAATTTACAGGGATTGCCAATCGAAAAGCCCTTAAATGGATAAGTCGCGGGTTTCGTTTTCAATAGCTCAAGTGTAGTTGGTAGTTGGACGTTTGAATCGGTCGGCACAGACAATGGACGACGGCAGAGTCGCACGCGGGTCACTCGGCGGTTATCTTGCGATCGGAAGAAAGCCGATCTTTGCGGCCGCGCCGTCAAATTTATTGTACTGTTCGCCTCTGCCGTACAGTTATTCGCTACTCTGTGGTCACGTCTAATCATACGTGTTGTCATAAAATCTATATTTAATTAAATGTTACGATACTGAGATCTATTCACGGTCGTATATCAAATGAGGTGGTAAGAGATAGATATAATTTAAGCTATATAAATCAAGTTTTGGCAGAAGATTAGTATTCTTACTGACATGATTTCGTCACCTGTGATCTCATTTGGATTGTGAGACCACTAGAATGCTGGATGGATGACTCATAATTTTTGGCCTATGTAATATTTTTCATTGATAAAATTATTAGGCTCCCCTAACTGGTCCCTAACTTGAGAAAACTTTTGGAAAAATCTACACTGGTTTAAAACATGGATATACAATAATTGTCTCACGGTGAGACGGACGGCCACTTGCAAAAAGCGCCATGTTAGGTCTGCAGTAGCCGAGTAGCATTTCACATGGCCTCAATTAAACAGTCATCACTCAGACGGATGTGGGTGCACAATCTTACGGCGGGTCATCGCGTTAACAAGGCGAGCGGTCACGAGCTGCCCGCTATGGGAAAGCTCCCAGCATACAATTGCATTCTGATACCTCACTGCGTCCGTTTCTTAGCTATTTTTTAATCTGCTTCTTTGTTTTTTGTTAAGTTTCAGTGACGCTTGAGTGACGTTATTACACTGTAGTAGTTGTTGAATAGTAACCTATCGCGTTAAGTTGCTAAATCAACCACGTTGAAATAATGATTCTTTTAAGATTAAACTATTTATATATTTCGAATTTAAAGGGGAATCCTGTAATAAATAGTAGTAAGTAGAGTAGAAAGTGACTTCAAGTGGGCTTTCCACTGAAATACGAAGTGTCATATAACTTTTTCTTGTCCGACTAATTTGTTAATTGATTATTAACATTTATGAACAAAATTATTAACAAATTAATAAGTCGAAGTACTGAATTGTATTAAACGTTACAGACCTCGGTCCATGGCGCTATAAATCTCAAAGAACTCCCACGCGGAAACTCCGATGCAACAAACAATACGGGAACATACAACAAACACAATATAAATCATAAATGAACATCGGACTATCTTTCACTCCTTTGACTCTGTACCTTATGATTTTTAACACCCACTTAATCTCTTCAAGCGAAACAATAAGCCTTTTAAGACATTGCAACATCGGTTTAAGCTCGCTTAGCAAAACGTGGGATGCAAGTTACGATATCAACGACTGTTTATTTTTTGGTGTCGGCGCTGTCTAATTATAATTAACTCTATGATTTATTAGAAGCAATTATTTATCTATATTAAGTTCACTTTATTTTGATCACGTAACATAAACAGAGAGGTTTTATAAGTAATATAAAAATTATTAACAAACCGCATCTTCTCTAGCGTAAATGAGTATAATAATATCCAAAATTAGTTTTTTTTTGTTATACACAATCGCGTTACTGTCCGTTTCGCTCTTCTTTGCTTTGTCGAATGGATGATGAAAAAAAATAAATCGAGGAATCTCGATGAATCAAAAGCATTGGACAATGGTCACGGGGATCATTCAGGTGGACGTTTCGGGATGAAGGACGACCGAAATAAAGGCACAGGTAGAAACCACGCGGCTTTGCTCGTGTCAATCAAACGTATAGACTATCAAGTAACATGCGTGATGCAAAAAATTATAAACTTATTTTATTATGGCAATTTGGCAGAAAAATATCTACGTTAGTTTTGATAAATGTTGTGTTTTTAATCACTATGATGGTCTGCTTTTAGAAAGTTAGTAATCTCTTTCTCACAGTTCTCTGACTAAGGTTTATATTTTGATTTTATTTTTATTTATATCCGACTGCATCAAAATGATGTGTAGATAAAAATATAAGGTTATCTATCTTAGAGAGTGAAAGGTTAAAACTTTTGCTTGTTTCAAATTAAGTACAGAAGCTACCACTAAAATAATCGCATTGTCATATTTGAAGACTACAAAAAATATGAAAAATTGAAAGTGACACTCGTAAACCCTTTTCTAATAAACGATGAAAGGATGAGGAATAATGACACACAATACTTATTTAGCCTACAGACGACTTCGACTATTGGCCATTGTCGCTGTATTATCGTCGTTCATAGACGGACTTCTGAGCCTGTTTTGCTCAAAAAAAAACCTTTGACCAAAATTGTTTGTCAAACGCGGGTCGGATTATTTTTTGTTCAGGTGTTTATCGAAGTTTGACCATGGGAAAATATCACAGATTCAGGTGCCTCTATCGAATTCGGGTCTATTGTCAACCTGCTGTATGTTATTGGAGATAAAAATCTTTGCAGCTTTTGTTTGATAAACGTTACCATTACAATTGTTATTTACATATTTACTGTTTATTAAAACGGTATCAGCTCAATGGTTAAGTTTCTTGGTTATGAGTTTGACGCTCGACTATTTTAAAGGATGCTTCTATAAAAGGTATAGTCAGTTGATATATTTTCCTTTTGTCAAAGCTCCGAAAGTAATTTGGGTCTGCCTTGGGGTAACTTTTCAACTCTTAAAAAATATGATTCCCTAGTATCATCTACATCCATAATATAGAAGCTTCTTATTGTATATTAACTTGGATTAACGAAACCTTACTGCGTCTATTAAGTCAAAGGCTTGATCGTACAACTACCAAAGTTTAAATCGTCGCCAGCGTTTCTACGACATTAACAAATCGGTATCAAAGCTTGACAAAGATGGACTCTTGAGAATCTGTCCACCCACTCCCTGTCTATTGATCGTACCTTCACAATAAATTAATTCCTGTTATGAACGCCTTTTTATACCATTGTATTTTTCCTTTATCTATTTAACTAGACCTTTTAAATGGAGTTTAATGTTCGGTCATCGGTCAGTGTAAAGGTCTTTTATAATTACGGGACAGGACAGGAATGGTTTCATTTCACATTGGGGTCTGGTATTAAAGTGTACAAAATTAGTTTTTTTACGTTATTGTACTCGTAAATGTGAGTACAGATATATTTTAAAGTCGTTAGAAACCTGTCTCCACATGTGTGTGAGTAAATATTAGGTATAGTACACTGAGAATTATTTCTTTCTCAACAAATATTTTTCATAGACTTATGACAAACATCTAAGGCAAAAACAAAGATCTTTACTATCGATTAGTTTAACAGAATTGGTCAATTATCGTTTAGTTTTATCTTAAACCATTGGATTAGTATAATTCCCTAAAGGGTACCATGTTTGGTCTCAACTTTTATTGTTTGTTATATGATTTGTATTGTTGCTAGAAATAATCCTTTCTTCCAAACAATGAATTGTTTAGATTTAGGTTTGAATGGTTTTGAAGTTTGGCTATTTTTTTTCCAATAATCTGGCTATAATCTTGTATCTATAACTAGTAATCTAATCAACTTTACAACAAATGTCTTTGTGTTTTTTTTCTAAAATTAAATTTGTTTGAATGCCAATTTTGGTTTATAGCTTTTGTAATTGTCTGTTTTATTATACTTTCTTATGTGTGTTACATTAGAACGTATTTTAAATAAATGCTCTCTTATAACTTAATATTAATTTTCAAACAAGTTAAAACATTAATAAACATTTACCTCCAACGTTGTTTAACAGGGCGGGTCTAATAAATCCAAATTAAATGTGTCCTGGACCTCCGTTTGACATAACATATGTAAATACACATCTTTATCTTTGGGATCACAAAAACAATGCCGGTGGATGCGGACATTAAGAAAAATAAATCCACCTTCGCGTCGGTCCAGTTGCAAAGAGAAGCGGGTGGCCGACGCCGACGTCCGCTCACGTCATTATTCGTAATACCAAAATTAACTTTATTCCCATCATTTAAATATCGGCTACCTCTTATTAAAGTTATCGGTTCTTCTTTATATTCCTTTTCTATAAACGTTCCTTCACAGTTTAGAATGTAATTACAGGAATTCATTTGATAAATTATCTTTACTTCTTTTTCTCACTCTAGCTTATTAGAGGCCAGAATTTTGTCAATTGTGTCCTTTAGGAAAGAAAAAAAAAACTTTGTGAGACTGCTGTAGTCATCTATAGTTGTAGATAACTCCTCCCAACAGGATTTCCTCGGTATCCGTTTTTGTTAACACTTGATGGTTAGAACATAATTACACTTATTAATTCCGAGTATTAATTTTCTCTAGTCCAACGATCTTTCCTAGACGGAATCGATTCAAAGTATCAAGATGTAAGTAGGAGTTGTAACTTCGTACCAAGGATCAAGATTGAAAGTTCCGCTTGTAAATGCGATGCTTCGATATTCGCTTAATGAAGACATATTGAATCGCTAAGCGAACGACATAGTCAACGTTTTAAATTGACATGCGGCCTTTTATGTGATATCCGCTCTTGAGAGTAAACATTTTATAAATCAATATGAGCAATTAGAAGACATTAATAATTTTCCTTTCATAACTTCTTATTTAAGTTAACAAAAATTAGAAGAATTGCGACAATATTATTATGATTATTTGTCGGTAAAAAATAAAAAGTAGTCGATATAAAATAAGAAGCTTTTCTATGAGAGTCTTGATTATTAGTAAAATTAGGGATAACAAGCTTTCGAATTGCAACGTCGTTTAAAAATAACAAAAACACTCTACGTCCTAAAAGTTACAATTAGAGAGCCACGGGAGTCGGGAATCACTGTTTAATAATTTATTTAGTGAGCGGGGTCGGACTGAAGGGAAGTTAACTTGGATTTTTAAAAGTTTGCAAAAGTTAGGAACGCGTGGTACTCGCGTCTAATGTTCGATGATTCCCTAATTCACAACTTTGAGGAGGGTTAAAAAAGCCGAAGCCCTCTGTCCTCTGCAACTTGTAATTGTACCTTTAAAGTTGTCAGGTAGTCAATTTTAAATTAGATACTCCTTGTGTTAATGTAATGCTACAGTTCTTTTTCATTAAATCTATTGAAATATTAAACAATTTTGAACTTTTGTATTGAGATTTTTACCGGTTCATTGTTTAGAGAACGAAATAAAACTTCTCGATGATGTAAGCGTTTGTTGAACACATTGATTTATTCGATTTTGTCTTTAAATCTGATTTATAAAAAATTATTTTAAAACCGTTTCTTCAAAACTCCGCGTACCATCATTGTAGACGGGAAAGGGGGGCTCGCTTTGTTCGATGCGTACAAAAAGCGAGTGCCTCACTCGAGGCTCTTGCGCCGGTAATAAGAACAAACGTGTCACCGATGAGATGACGCGTGTCGGCCAATCGGGCGGGAGGCCGCAGCCGGCGGTGACGTCACATGGCCACCGACCAATCGCTGTGCTCCGGTCAACTTGGACTAATTGGCGTTGTGTGCGATAACTCTAGCCAAGAGGAATCTGTGCACTCGATTCGGCGCACACGCACCTACCTCTACATACACACATGCAAATACTACGCTAATAAAAATCTCTCGAGATAACCAAATAACGTGTGAAATAAAGGACACTTGCAATTTGATTATAAACCAAATATCTTGTCAAATAAAGGAAACTGGTTTTTACCATTTCGCTAAAATTTACAAATAAAAATACTAAAATACTAACAACTAATTCCTATTAAAATATGTGTATTTAACACCGTCTCTAAACTCAAACGATATTGACCGTCTGTCGATAATCTTTCCAGGAAAATGTATCTTAGCTGTGATAAGGAAATTAATTTATTGGTAAAATCGAGAAATATGTCTTA
>QDHC01001518.1:171398-191256 GCA_013186455.1 Papilio dardanus tibullus
TTTAAAAACAAAAGTAAAGCATGAGAAAATATATGAAACGGTTTATGAATTATGTGCAATTATTAGCCGTCGCTCGGACAGTGAGAACTGTACACAATGGGCTAAGAATTTTAATGTATATTAATTAATATGAACAATTTCTAACATCTACAGCATGCTCCGTGCAGACTTTTATGGCCATAAAATTAGCATATATCTTTAATCCTCTTTTAGACATTATTACTTTAGTTATTCTATTTGTTACTTTATAAAATTTAATTAAAAGATTACGCAATTTTGGGAATGTTTATTTTGATTAATAAATTAATTAAAATGATATGAGAACAAAGTATAAATAAAATAACTTTTGCTGACATATGTTAGTGATTTTTTTGTTTTAAATTTATCACAGCATATAAAAAGAAAACAGGTTTTAAGGATAAACTTACGCTATTAGGTTGGTTAGAAATAAATAACTTTTTCCTTAATAACATATCAAATACGACAAAGTATTAATGTAATGATTTACTACAAAATGGATACATTATGATTAATATTCTTTCGTTATTTTCCATGTTATATGATTCAACATTGTCTATGTTTGACCTCTGCACATTTGAGTCATTAGGTCTTATGTAATTACGGTCACAGGTGGACCCATAACTATAATAAGCGCTTGCAAATATATAATTATCATAGAAAATATATCCTCGGTCGAGAATTAATGACTGTTTATAAGTAAATGTTTAACTAATATAGTTTTTTTTTAATGTTAATTGGCCGGCATACTAAGTAATATAGTTTGTGCTCTTCAAGATACTCATTAATAATTTTCCTACTAAATTTTATTAATATGCTATGTTTAAATTTGAACTTTGGAGTTATAACAATTTCAATAATTAATTCAACTTAGAATATGCTTAGCGAGGTTCTAAATAGGCTTGCGTACATTGTTTGTAAAACGTGACAAAACATTATTTTTTATTAATTTTTTAAGTGGTTATAAAAACAATTGACGTCAAACGATCTTATCAGAAAGTCGTAATAGAAAAAAATCTGGACTTAAATTAGAACAACGAATATTGATTTATTTAAAAAAAGAATTAGTTTTTAAATGCTAGCCAGAAAGAACGTTTTGTTGTTTTCGAGTGCCGCATGTTTTGTTGAATAATTTAGAGCGGCAAGTGAGTCTGTGTAACTCTTTAAAAACTGTCCCTGTCCCTCTTGGACGGATGACCAAGGTCCCGTGCAAATATTGACTCAACAGCTACAATATTAAGTAGCTCGTTGCTGACTTGAATAGAGTCTCGTCAGTGCTACTGGCTGCAATTGTGTGAGACTGTGTGCCCGTTTAAATTTTATTTTACTTTTTTTAATAAAAAGAAACTTAGTGTAATAATCTGTGGAAATAAATTTACGGTGACAAGGCTACGTTCTAAAAAGTTACGCTAGTTTTAATAATGATAAAAAATGATACAAACTTATTTTGTAAACATTACAAAAGAAAATAAACAAACCTTGCGCGATGCGTACAGCTGGCATCTTAATTCTCATCTTGATTTGGTCACCTATTTTTGGATCTTCAACAACTTCTTTATCTTCGGAAATCGGCCACAGCTCCTTGTCCGCGGCAGCAGTTCACACGCGCCGCCGGCGCTGCCGCTTATCGGCCCTTTTTTAAAACGATTTCGATAACAAAGGTCGAGATGTCACAAAATTGTCCTCGAAAGTCCGACGGCAAATGACGTCTAACAAAATTTTAGTCATCTTTTTAAGTCAATCATTTTTACAGTTTATAGTTTTAACAACACCGTCTTCTACTTTTTCCTCTTCATGTTGCTTATTATGTCCAATTCGTCGGCCAAATGCTTAGTTGCCAAAACGTATTGGTCATAAAACGGCCTTATCAACACTCGAATAACCGTCTCGCGCTCTATCTAATCTGAGCGCACCCAGTGGCGATCTTGCATTCCAGCTAATAAGTCGGTTTTTTGCACTAATAAATTTTCATATATTAACTTCTTCACTTCAGTCAAAGTCACAGATCTTTCGTGAATAATTTTAAAACAATACAAAATAAAATAATTTAAACATTAGCAGAAGGTAACTTTAACAACTTAACAAAAGAAAAGCGAAAATAGTGATAGTCTATTTTGTTTATGAATTTCGCGAAGTGGCGAATACCGCGATCGTGATCGAGTAGGTTGCGCGTGCGGAGCGGTGTAGCAGGTGCGCGGCCGGCCGCCCGCTCTCGCCCGCTGTCCGAGAGCGTCTGTGGCCGTCCTGTGTCCCTTCGCGCGAGGGCGCCCGGCCCCGGGCCTCGTGTCCACGACTCGCGCCGTCTCGCTCCGCTGGCCGAGGGAGCGCGGCGCGCGCGAGTCCGCACGAAGTGGCCAGGGGTTACTCGCGGTCGCCGCCGCCTCGGCATCTGAACAGAGACGCCGCGACACTCCCACAAACGCAGCCTCCCAACGCGCGAAAAGGATAGACATCGATCACGAGTGCCGTGCGTCGGTGTGCGTGCGCGGGTGGGGCGAAGATGCAACGCGTACAAAAGAAAAGGGATAATATTTGCCTGCATATTTCATGACTCGATTAGGAGATGGAATTTTTAATTGAATGGACCTGCGACGCGCGGTCAGTCCAAGCTTTTAACTTTTGTATTAACATAAAAGACTTTAAAACTGTATTTTTCTTTAAAATTCTGATTTACAGTTTATAAACTATTTACCTACGTAAATACAATAATGAAATAAAACCTAGAGTAAGCAACAACAGCAAAAAGAAGAGGAAACACTTAAGAATTAGCAATTTGAATTTCATATTGAATAAGTTGAGTAACAATAATTTCAATCTATAAATGTAAAACTTGTCATAATGAACTGAAAGCAGTACGCGTAGCACGAGTCTACGCGCGTAGCATACTCGTAGCGACGTCGGTTAGAATGAAATCTAAACACTTGTTTCTACGTATTATTTAATTTTGTTTTATATTTAAAAATTATAATATTGTCAATATAAACAAGCACTTGTAAAGAAGTAAGAAAACGCAACACGTTGAACTCTACAGACGGCTAGATCTTTCACTTTCACTCTTCCAAGTTTCCGAGCGCATTTTTTCCCCAACGTTATTTTACTTAAGACGCTACGAGGAACTTATCTCGGTCGGTCCTTGACTTTAATAAGTTTTATGAGTGTCAGTCGAGACTTAACTGGCGCGAGAACGGGCGGCGAAAAAGAACTTTTTCATAATTGTTTCTCAACTCGACTCGTGAACTTGGAACTTTTGCCTTCGATTATTGAATTATTTTTTTAAAGTTTGTCTACCCGCTTTATGTTACAAAGCTAATTGTTATTATAGTTCATTAGTTGATGATGTAAAATAAATTCTTATTTTTACATTTACATTGTCTATCATTATACTAATAATTTTTGAGAAAAAAAAAAGATTTTTTAAAATACATTCTTTGTATTAAAAAAAGCTTTGAGAAAATGCGATTTTCATCTGTACTGTTTCTGAAAACAAAGAAAAAACGTAGCACAATTAGACTGGTCAAACAAATAGGCCGGACATTAATATATTAGAGGTCTGGGTCACTTCAGGTAGATTTCAGTTGCAACTTCAAAATCATTTCATCCCTCTCTAAAGGGGACTCTAGTAGGATGGAAAATGAGACAGGTGGAGTTGTGTAAGTTTTCCTAAAGTGAAAACTGTGAATATAATGACGCATGTATGACCATCTCATTCATATGATGGGATATGTTAGTGACATGAAAGGGATGGTGGTACTCGGTAAGTTTTCGTATGTGGAGGCTCGCGCGCTTCGCTACTCGACGCTAGGCGGCGTGGAAATGAGGGAAATGTTTAAGCCTTTTAAAAAAAAAGCTTCCTTGTTACTTTCAGTGCATATTAAATATCACTGTATTATTAATTGTTATACTATATGCGTTTTGGTAATTCAGAAAATATATAAAACACTTTTTTTTTAAAGAAAATATTGATTAATTGTTTAAAACATTATTGATATTCCGTTATTATGAACTAATTCAACAAATTCAATAGAACGCCTTTAAGCTGTACAAAATAGGAAGTCGTAGAATCAAGTTAATTACAGTTAAAAACAAGAACGTTTAGAAAACTTTTAAATACGTCGAGGCTTAAAAAATCTTTTACCAGTATATCTATAATTATACGCGGTGACGGTTACTTTTTTTGACTTTTTTTTTCACTCTCGGTGACAGATGCAGGATACACGAAATTGCTCAATTCGAGACTTGTAACATTATATTTGTTAAAGTATCGAATTTAGAAATGAGAATTCGCAGATGAATTATTAGTTTAAAGTTTTGTATTCAAAAGACATTTCATAATAACTGATAAGATTTAAATTAAAGCCTTTTTCGAACCAGGATAGTATTTTAGTTGAGTTGCAACTATCCGAACAAAGAATTTACTAATCTAATCTACTAGTAGGTTTATAGATATTTGTTCACTCATAAAAAACATACAGTTTCGTTTACAATGAGTTTTTTATATAAAGTACAAATTATACGATTTCGGCTTGCGTGCCGATACTAAAATGTTGCTGTTCGGACACGTTTAGTTACTAAACTACTTGCTACTCTACGCACATACGTACTACGGCACATACGTAATGACGTATGTGCCGTGTGTTACTATCCAATAAAGTTAATTTATTTAAGTTGGTTCTATTCAATTATTTATAAACCATCTCTTAAGCTGTACGTAATCAAAGCTATATTAAGCAGAGTTCTTAAAGACCAACTCCTATCGCCTAGTTATAAATCGAACTTATAACCACCCCATCCACAGCGCGGTGGTGGTTTTAAAATAGCAACAGGCAAGCTTTATTCAAGGGCACACGACGCACGTGTTTCGGACAAGGATTGATGTAGCCAATCCGGGAATGACGAAAGAGAACACTGTTATGACCAGCTTAACCAAACCAACTTTCTAACTTTTTTGTTTCTTAATATTTCTTCTGAGATTTTGCTAAAAGACGCTGACGGCAGAATGTTTTGAACTGAATTTAGGCGTCGCTTAAATCTAAGAGGTGTCAAAATTGAACGAGATCGCCGTAGAATTTAGAGTTTAAGCGTGGACTTAACATTTAAGACGCTCTTAAATATTTGAGTGGCGTTTAAAAATCGGGCGCTAGTCACATAATTTTTAAACGTATTAAAGGTTTTTTTCTGTACTTCATTTTACAAGTTACCTAGCATGTTACGATTCTACATTTGGACGGAGATTTTGTTGTTATCTATACTAATATTATAAAGAGAGAAACTTTGTATTTTTGTATGTATTGAAATAACTCAAAAACTACTGGGCCGATTTCAAAAATTCTTTCACCATTAGAAAGCTACGTTATCCCCGATTAACAAAGACTATATAATTTAATTCCACGCGGACGAAGTCGCGCACAACAGCTAGTTTACTATAATGTTATATGAAAACATCTACAGTTTCATTTTAACCATAGCATTTTGTTTCTATATTAGTATATATTTAATAAACATTAAATTATACAAGTACTTTGTCACCATACATAGTTTAAGATATTGGCCGGTCATGTCACTTATCTTCCTACTCTACAAGCCGTACCTTGGCTATTTGAAAATAGAAACGCAAGGGCGACTTACCACAGAGTTAAATATAGAATGGTCAGGATCGCATACTTCACAAGATCTATGTCCCCGCGCCTAAATAAACAACTAACTTTGATAAATTATATTTACAAAATTTAACTATATATATTCGTTTATAGTATTTATAATAATAATGTAGGAATATTTGAGATTATGGATTGCTTTTTACTGCGGTCCTGGTTACTGGTGCTCTCAGTTTTTTCTTATACTACGTCTATAAAATGTAAAAGTAAAAAAAACTGTATAATATATCAAAAAGTGGCTTCTATTCCCTTCTTCCATTGCTGGGTCAATTATCATCCAAAAAACATGAAATTAAATATTTAAAGGTTAAAGGTTTCGACCCATGATGGGCTTCATTTTCCGCAACTCCACGACTAGCGCGTATTTTGCGTGATAAATAATTAAATATTTAGTTACTGTTTTGTTTACAGTAACAACATACCAAAAACTTTTCTAACTGCAGACTGACGCAATTACTCAGTAACTTCTTCCAATATTAAGTGACCACCGGTACCCCGTGTAGGGCAAATACAAATTCCCACGTCTAACTTTGAACTTTACAAGGATTTGAAATTTAACAATAATTCATTTCGACTCCCACAGAGTGCGACTGCGGTGCGGTTGACGCCATATTAAATGTGTAAGGTACGACTAATTAGGATGGATGTTAGCCTCGGCCAGGTGAATCAATGTACGCCTACGTCACACGTTAATCAAGTGCGTGCGAAATGAGACAGCCGCTTACCTAGCACTAGTGATGTACCACTATTTAGTTAACATTCATATTTTTTTACAAGTCAACATTTACCTGTTATATTGACAGTTTTTTTTTATTCAGTAACTGTGGCCTGAGACTTCAGCTTTGGAAAATGAAATGTAACTGGGTTTGTATTATTTTCACTATTCCTGACTTACTGACTTTATGTACGTCGTATTTTACTAAAGTTTAGATCCTCTTAGCCAAGTAAAGATTTGTATTAATGTAGACCAAGGTCCTTGCTAAAAATGTTTCAATTAATTTAAGGAAAAAATAGTTAAAATAATTTAAGTGATTTATTTTCCCAGAACCCATCACTATTGCAATATTAGTGGTATACCACAGCAGTCGCTACCAACGCGCACAATAAATTTCTATAAGATTCCTCTAATAACTTACTTGCAAGTTGTTCGGGCGTAACTAAATGCAAGAAGAAGTCAAAGGTCAATTGCAATAAATTACTGCAAGTATCTTATAAAATAGCCAAATATTAGTCAGTATATTATTCAATCGTGAATAATAATTATTTGTACAATACATTTTATTATCTGTCACATATTTTACCAGTCAAAAAGATGTCATCGGATAATTTGGGGTACCGATAGCAAGACAAGCTAAAGAGCAACCAAGACCTTTAGGATAATGTCATACGCCTAAAACTACGAAGGATGGAGTTTTAAAAGTAATGAATGACATGTTTTACTCGAAGGTGTTTTTTGGCCACTAAGAGATCACTTTAAGAATATATCGTAGTTCGTAGGTGGTACAATCTATATTAAGGAACTCTTTACGTAACTGTTAAGGTTCGTCTATAGCAGGTTATAACCTATAACTACATAATATAATCTATGACTACGTAATGCAAAATTAACATATTAAATAATTTAAACGAGTATCCTCGGGCAGCGTAACCGCCGCGTTCAGCGCCCACTCGACCGTTGTTCACACCGTGACTCATCTCTTGCAAAACCCTTGTACTTTGATATTAAACAACGGTATGGATGTAAAAATTGATTTTTAAGATACAACAAATCTCTTCCCAACAACTCTGACAGGATCGCGTGTTGGTGGATTTTTCTAAGAGTTATTTGACGCCAATAACATTGCAAAATGCTATAGTCGTCTGTTACGTTAGGGCACGTGGCACTCGGGAGCGTGGCTCACGGTCTCTACTCCGCCGATATTTTCACGTGGCTAAAATTAATCCTCAATCTGAAAAGAAGCCAAAATTTGAAGGAAACTTCCGAAATACTAGAAATCGGATTACTGGTTTGTAACAAATTATTTTGAAGTATCAAAATATTTGTTGTTTATCCAAATGAGAAAGAAAGTTTAAATTTTTCATATTCACCTTTTTATTTAAGTGTTAAACAAAAACTAGTGAACCAATCCAAAAAATCAATTACTTGACCGACGCTGGGCTGTTCATAAATATACACATTTTAAATACCGATCGTAAATCGTTTACACTTTGTATAACTCTTTCTGTGAGTTTTCACTATTATCGCACCTGTATAGAAACATGTTTAGTATCTGTTTTTGCAAAAGATTGCTATCGCAATATGTATATCGTATCGCAGTGGAAACAGGCGATTCGTGATGCAACCTGCTCGTATCGGCGAAGAAATTCAAAGATATGTGTGAAATCACGCAAAATACGCGCTAGTCGTGGGGTGACGGAGCTCATCATGGGTCGAACTACATTAGTGATCATAGCGATTTTACACAGTTGACACGGTGCGTGCTTGTCTGGTCATCTTACTCGTTCAGTCATGTCATCTATTTTTATATCGAGACAGGAAGGTTGATATGATTTGCGATAAAAAGATAATGTTTCCTTTGAGTGCTATTTTGTGATACATTAACGCTAACTATCATTATATCATTCGATTTGTTTAATTGATTTCGTAAATAGATATGGATTTATATGATAAACATTTTTAATCCTTATCCTTATCCTTACATAGTATAAAACAATAACGCTTTTTTTATGTTTGTCCCTATATATGCTTGAATCTTTAAAACTACGCAACGGATTTTGATGTGGTTTTATAATAGATAGAGTTATTCATAAGGTAGGTTTACATGTATAATACATTCACAATATAGTAGACTAACACTGATAATTTGTAGGTTTTTAATATGATGTCGTAAATTAACACATTTTTGGCGCTTACATTACAAACACTTCAGTATTTAGTATCAGCATTATACTGATTTGCACCCGTGCGAAGCCGGGGCGGGTCGCTAGTTAGAAATAATATTTCACTATGTCATAATGGCAAGGTAATAATGGTTTAAAGACATATTAAGATGATACGTGTAAAGGTAAAGATAATTTGTGAAATACTGTCAAAGAAGAGTAAAATACTTACCCTTTTCATTAAGAACGAAACAACGAATTTTGTTGTGTTTCTTTCTTGTTGATCTTCGAGTATTTAGAAGCTGTCTGCAGCTACTTTGTCTCGAATATTGGATATATGTAGATAAGTTTAAATTTTATCAGCTTATCAACGTGTCTTCCTTTTTAATATTAGACCAAAAAGTATCTGCTGATGTGCACGTATCGATAAGAAACAACTCGACATGACAATCCCCAGTTTTATACAAATTCGGATATAATGTTACTATGCAGAATTATATCATAATTTCTAGGCTGTTAATAGTTTATCTTCCTCTCGATACCTTTTTGTTTTTGCAACATTCTTAACTGCCAGTACCGACCTCTTTGGTAGTAGGTACTTATTAAAGCTTTTTGCACATTAAAGAGGTCGAATATGTTAATCTTTACTAAACAAGGATGGCAGAATTTTTCTGTACAAGTCTAATGGCAGATTTTCGCGAATATAAACTAATTAATTAAAAGGAATACTCATTATTCCTTATTTTAATCTTTACTTATATTATGCAAATGAATCAACTGGGAGGCAATAAATTGGAATTTTATTATATTTTGTATTTGGTTCTTTTGTAATCTAATCACGGAATCATTCAGAACTACCCTCGGTGCCGGCTGACACCGCCTGGTACCAGATATTGACCGTGGCCATTCCGTCTGGCCTCGGTGTAATTCACGGGTCACTTTTTGTGTTTTGTTTTTATTTATAAACTAGCGACCCGCCCCGGCTTCGCACGGGTGCAAATCGGTATAATGCTGATACTAAATACTGCAGCGTTTGCAATGTAAGCGTTAAAATGTGTTAATTTACGTCATCATATTAAAAACCTCTAAATTGTCAGCGTTACTCTACTATATTGTGAATGTATTATACATGAAACCTTCCTTATGAATCACTCTATCTATTAAAAACAGCATCAAAATCCATTGCGTAGTTTTAAAGATTCAAGTATATATAGGGACAACTATAAAAAAGCGTTATTGTTTTATACTATGTCAGGATAAGGATAAGGATAAAAGCTGTAGAATAAGCGTATAGTGTATAAGACAAATATTTATAAGCATCCCTTTGAATTTTGATTAAAAAGGTTATGATTGACAGCTCCCGGTGCGTGACCAAAGACATCTTCTCTCGTTATCAATCTATTATGAATAACATGAAAGTAACACTGTTGCTAACTAAAAAACTCTCTATCAAATTGGTTTATCGCTTTACTATCAAAAATGTAAATAAACAAACCATTTGAAACACAAATAAATATAGCTTCACAGCTATTAAATGACATAGAAAAACAAATGAACGCCCGACCCTTTGTAAAAAAATAGATTAAGAAAGCACACGACCCTTCGTAAATAGCGGTGCTTGGTACCATATATTGACGGCTAGCTATGCCCGTCCAGTGCGGCAGGTCAATTATATCAAGACCAAATTAATCGATACTTTTGTAATCGTCTTTCTGATACGCCAACGCGTAATTTTACAAGCTAGCTGTTGCACGTGGCTTCGTCTACGGAATTAAAAAATATCGCCAATGTTACTTGGGGATAAAGCAGCTTTCTAACGGTGAATTACTTTTTTGAAATCGGTCCCGTAGTTTATGAGTTATTTCAATTGCTTCAAAATTACAAATCTTTCCTCCTTATAACATCATAGATTACAGATTACAAGATATTCGTTTGAATCATTTGTATTTGATTCCCCACATGATTTTGCCAAGATTTTTTTCATTATCATCTACTCTCAACTAAATTCACTCTTTTAGATAAAACCATACAGAGTTAGCCTCAGAGGATTATGTTTAATATTATAACAAAGAAATCATTAAGAAGAATAGTTTTGTAATTATCAATATTTTATTGAGTTTTCTGCCATATCCGTGATAATGTTTTTATATTAACAGTCCATATTACAGGTCAGTTATCAAGAATGTCCTTGCAATGAGTGAAGTACTATTATGAATAATAATTGCCATAATTACCGCGGCCCGTATGACATTCCGCATTAGAGCCTCGAGGTATTGGGAAGACAACGATAACTACGGACTTGAGTAACTATTAATAAATTATTGACTACTCAAACCGTAGATGTGTACATTAGAAAGGTATTGATAAAGACTAATATGTTTACGAAAATAAGAGATAAGAGAGAATTCTTAAATTATTATAATTTATAATGTAATTTTGACAATAAATTATGTCACTAAATTATTGAACCATTTTCTCTGCTCTCTAGAATTACAGTTATTATAACTATTAAATAGATCATTTTCGTCCTATGGTTACTTAATTACTTAATTTACTGTAACTTTGAAAAATGTGAATGTCAAAGTTACAGTAGACAAAGGTGTGACAAAAACTAAGCGCAGTCATCAACGTGATGTCATAAGACCCGAGTGACCTGTCCTGGTCAAGTTCGAGTACTAATTCATTCCTGATGACTGCACCCAAGGTCATTCGCAGCCTAGAATTTACATACAAATGATATTGTGTGACCATATGTTCGGGTCAAAGTTTTTGCTCCGTACAAATTATAATATTCCTCGTTTGTAATTGACGTCAATTATCTTACTTCGTAGGTAATAAGGATCAGTTTTGCTTGACAATTATGTAATGTCTTGTATAGACATTTTTCTTTTTTATTATTATGAGACTTTGAAAGAACAATAGTTGTTTATACAACAAATTTTAATAATTAAATAATTTTAAACAAAAACGTGTCATGTTTTTATTTTTAACCAATGTATTAGATTTATTAAATTTTGTTATAACTATATTCCTATTTTGCATCGACTTACATTTACAGTCAAACCTGGATAACATAGAAACCTATAATCAAGAATCATTCTCTGGTCACGACGAGCTACCTCCATTAGAAACTTGGATTAGAATGAAACCTGTATAAGCAAGGCAAATATCACAGTCCCTTGGATTCTCGTTTATGCAGGTTCGAATGTAACTAATTAAAACCTCTATATTAATCGTCATCGACATTATTATATGTTTGAATATTTTTAATTACTGAATACTTTCACCAACGTTTTCCAGCTCACTATTAAAATGAAATATGTTAGTACTATTTCAAAGCATTTCGTCATCACCTCGATGGTTGGCATTCCACAACGACGAGGTTTTCGAGCAATTTTTTACCTCGCACATCCGCGTTGTGGAACACTCCTGTCCTCAGCGGTATTTCCAAACGTTTACTTAGGGGCCTTCAAGAAAAGAGCGTACTCCTCCCTCAAAGGCCGGCAACACATTTGTGGTTCCTCTGGCATTGCAGATGTCCGTGGGCGTCGGACCAGTTAATTTAGTTGATTTGCTGCTCGTTTGCCCCTTCTTCTATAAAAAAAATGAAATATTGTATCTCACGATTGGGTCTTGAAGTCTTGACAAATAGATTTAACAGCAGCTGTGAACATATAAGAATTAACTATCAAACACTCAGACGAATTGCAATACGATACGTGTTATCTTAAAATCTCTATATCGTATTCGTCAATCGCTTCTCCGATGACTTCAATTGTCAAAGAAAATACACCCTTATTAACAGTTTAAATTATAATGACAATATAGTGTATCCATTCACAATAGATCGAATACCATTATTAGCGTTAAAAGGTCTATTGTAAAAATCCGTGAGGCAAAGTAAATATTTTGACAAAAGTCCGTTGCATGTATTGAGTCGTTTAAAGGACAATTGGGATGAATAGTGACATTAAATAGGCTGCTACTGAAAAAACATTGGGCTTGTTAAGTTTTCGCCGAAGGCGTTGGGTGCGACATTATAAAAGAGTCGGAATTAGTTACTTTGTTAGGAGAAGAGACTTGTGTACCAGGGTATCATGGTGGACTAATTTCCCAAAAAACTTTCAACACATATGTATAGAGATTGTCAAATCATTCTAAGTCAAGTAAGGAATATGTATTAAAATAGACGGCTCTGGCCTGTCTCTACCTTTCTACCGACTGTAAGTTCAGAATAATTTCAAGATTATATCGCTATAATATGTTTACTCATAATCCTAGACTTCATTAGACCGATGTCACGCAAAAAAACGACCGTTTTTTCCGCGAACTCGGTCTAATGAAGCCATAGGGTTAGCGTTAAACTTTAATCTTCATTCATGATTAAATTATTGAGTACTAGATTAGATATTAAATACATTATGAATGAAATATTTTTACAATCATTTAATAAATAATTTGTTGCTTATCTTTGGTTATCGTAATACAATAAGATAAACTTATTTTGATTATATTGTCAGACAGATGAAAAAACAGAAGGTGTTTTTAACCAAAAACTATGGATTTTAAGGCAGGTCAGAGTTAAATGTCATATGGTGTATGAGGAGCCCTGTCTGTCGAAACAAGGATTCACAATCGGAATAAAAGTAAAAACAATGGGTACGCGCGGCGAATGGCAAATGGCTGGCGTGGGCCGAGAGTCATGTGGGTTGGAGGTCAGCCGTCACACGTTCTAAATTTAAAATTGATTTTTTTCGAACTGGGAAGCAAAGGTATTAAGCAACACCAGACATTCTCAGGAAGCGCTTCAGTAAACTATTACCACCACTGCATGTTAAATTAGTCAGCTTTATTGAAGGAAGCTCAATAGTCTTACAGATCCCCTACTAATAAATTAAGGGCTTAATTAGTCCTTCGTAGCCCCCTTTCTTACCCTACAGCTTAATTAGAACGAGTTCAGGATAAAAACGGACTTATGCCCAAGCAAAATCTCCGTTTGTATCGCGAACTCCGTCTAATGAAGCCGTAAAGATATATAAAAAGCATATTATTTTAAGCAGTAAACCTGTGTGAAATGGTACGAGCCTAAGGTTTTAAAGATAAAGATACTTTTCACATGGTAACTTGTTCAGTGGTAGAAGAGACAGGCTTCATGTCAGTCTAGAATTAATACGTAGTTACATTGATTGAATGACATTTGCAAGACATTTCATTTAACATAAAAGAGTCTCAATAAAGCTAATTAAGTCATATCCACAACAGCACAGGAGGCCGGCGCTGGACCGCAATGCAATCGCAAATTAACCGGTCCGCTAATGACACGTCTCAAAAGGCCTCGTGCGTCCACAATAATGCCAAGTTTCCACTTTCGCGGTCGAACCAAATGTTGCAATATCGAAAATATGGAGTAAAGAAATCCGTGGAGGTGGGAATTTTTGAGATACGATTGATGTACTTTTATCAGAATCGGCTATGTTTTTGTCAACTATCTAAACATTTCAAATAATAATAGTTTCGTCTATATTTGGATGAATTGCATTATTCCTAATCTAAATAGATAAAATGAAGGCCATTGCTTCTGTTTATTTTGTGTATATGCGCATCATTGTCATCTTCATCTCTATATCAGACAACAACCAAACAAAAGTATTGTATTTACTAAAGTTGTATGTTGTTAGGAACACAGACTTAAACCTTGACACTAGGATTGTTCTTCGCTATTCTGTTCTCCTGATACTTCGTCTCGCATAATTTTTAGATCCGATGTGTTACTCAAAGTTTATAACGTCATTAGACATATGTACTTCATGCGGTCAGGTTGCGACGATGCGTTTTCTAAATAAAGCGCTCACTGCGGTCGCGTGTCCGTAGATTAAGTATTTAGGTCCGGTCACTGCGCTTTCACCTGTTGCGTCGACGTTTGTTTAGTTTTTATATTCTTTTGTTTATTTTTTTTGTCCTTTTTGGCATCGTGACAACAGTTGGCGGGCAGAACGGGCCACACGCAGAAATCGACCGCATTCGGACGACACAATTGCTTTCGACATATGATTATGTTATTTGTTTTCGTATTTAGTGACGGCGATTTTACTTGATGCGTGTACTGTGTAACAATGGCTTTAGGGAGTTCGGAGTAACACGCATCTGGGACTTGATTCTTCAAGGCTCAGATCTGCAGTTACTTATATCTTAGCATATGTACCATTCCAGTTTCTTGACTAAAAATACTTAATTAATTATCTATGGATAATAATTTATTAATTAACAATTATATCAATGGACACTTATACATTGCTTAAAGTCCATTAAAATTGACCGCTGACCAATATGTCAAGTTCTAACAGCGTAACAATTGATCGATTTCACGGTCTATTAGAAACAGTCGACTGAAACAAAAAGTAATATAAATCACATCTATAACAAAGCATTGGATGTTGTTACGAAAGATTATAATTGCCTCGGTCTATTCATAATGAGAGGTAAACGGTTCGTAATTAATGACAGTCGTGATGGAAGATAGTTGCTAAACGGACGTCTGCCCACAAGGCGTAGGATACCGTGTGCCTAAAGATTACTAATCAATTGAGAAACTGTTTATTTTATAAAAAAAACAGTAAAACGGTTAAGGTGGGACGAGAACTGCTACTGTATCATTTTTGCTATAGCTAAAGTTACTGTTACTTAGATTATGATTATTCCTGTTGACAATTGAACTTACGTCTAATTCTTATAATAAGCCTTATTACTAAACGGTTATATCAAATCATCTTTTAATTTATTATACGGACATTATCTATTAAATTAATTAACGCTATAGACTTTATTGAATTATCTTAATTAAATTCATCTAATTATAGAGTTCAATTTCCTGTTCGCGAGAGAAAAAAAACGAATCCTGTTAAGTTATGAATGGATCGTCTCTATGAATGATGACCCATTGAATTTATTTTTTAACCCGCGTCAAATAAAATGGGTGTGGTAACAGAAATGTACAGTCATCAACATAACAAAGTTGAAGAGTTTGACATTTCATATTTGTACTTATTAGCATACTGGCCAGTGGTTTTGGACGCACCTTTGTTGGTGATTTAAATTTTTAAACAGCCTTTCACTGTTCCGTTTTATTGAAGCTTGTCACGTATATTATTATGATTTGTAACATCATTCTATATTTAGACTTGATCGAGTTAATGATTTTGATAAATTTTACTATTTATCATGTAAGATTAAAACCAAGTGTTGCTGTTAAAATTATGACATGAGCTGAATAGAAACGTTTATTTCAAAATCGTGTCATTTTTATTGTCATGGATTACGACTGCTTTTATATATATTTTAGTAATACTACTGCTACTACTAAGTTTTAGAAATACAGTTTGACAGGCGCCATCTTTAATTTCCCCAAAGGTATTTAAATTCTACCAAATGATTTTTTCCTAATACAAGGGAAATACTTATAAAGTAGTTTTATTCTGATATAACCGTTAGTATTCGAAACCAATGCATGCGCATGTTTGCGCGATCTAAAGACAATTAAGATTGAAAACAATGAAGGTAAACTCAACCCACGAGTTTTAATGAATTATAAAAAGCGATCCCGCAGCTCATGAATGGAGGTGCGGTGGGATAGGTGTGATTAGAACGAGCCTGCGCGTGGGCAGCCCGCCTGTCATCGCGCCTCGGTCATTGTGAGCTGAAGACACTAATATGTAGTAGAAAGGTCGAATATTTTTGACATTGAAATTACAATGTTCTTAATTTACATGTGTAATATAAGTATGTTGTTGTTTTCATTTTAGATTACATTTTAAACTCAATTTTGACTCACAGAGGTTCAAAATAGGGTTCAAAAAATCTTCTAGAAGTTTACATCAAACTGGCAGGAAATGGTAATATTAAAAACTATTACAAAGCAAATGAAAACTTTAAAATATCCTAACCCATATAACACTGTATAATATTTTTTGGTTAGTGACAAAGGTTTGTCGGCTGTATCATACCGTGTCATGTCTAACAATTCTTGGGCCCGGCGAGATTTGCATTGAATGGATACGGGCTGGACACACGAGTATCGGCGGCCTGTCATTAACGGACGCGCGCAATCTGTCGCCGCTCCACCCCGCGTGGACTCCAAATTATTGTGTTGGTTACAAGCGCGCTTGCGACACGCGCCGCGAGCTGCGCCTCGCGAATGTCATAACACGGTTTTGTTATTGACTGTACTTTGGCATAAGGCGGCAAACTCAAACTTTTGAAAATAAAAGGAGAGTTAATATAATTATTACGATATTTTCATAGTGGTAGAGCCCGCTTTAACATATTCGCATGAATTGGTCGGATCGCCCGGTGAAATACCACGACCACACAGAAGACAGCCATGAAATGGAAGCAATTCCGTGTTTCGTCTGATGAGTGTGATGCCGGAGGTCTAATTTTAGTCCACTTTCCCTTCCTATTCTTTTCTTATAACGAAATGATGGGAAGGGGAAGTGGATTGGGGAGGTAGGACACACATAGGAAGAGATGCTTTTGCTGTGCGTCTCCACCTCCGGAGATTAAGGGTACGCAACAGCCTATGGGCAGCGATTGCTTGGCTCTTTCAGCGACTCAAGGTAACCGCTGGCTCGTTTGCAACTTAGTGATATAAAAAAAAAATTAGAACTTTTAAAACCATGTTTAATTGATACTTTCATTATGCATAAGACAAAGTGACTTTATGTTTAGCACTTGATCATATCAATGACAAGATGGTCAGGTAACATTCGTGTACATGTTTGCGCGATCCGGTCATCAGAAGGCCGTATTAAAAAGCTCTTTGTATACCTTCCTTTGTCCGCGTGTTTTTTCACCATCTACCCTCATTTCTGCTTTTTTGCAATAAAATACCCCCCGGTTTTTTAAAATCTCAAAGGAAACGATGCGAATAATTCCTCGTTTCATGTTTCTCAGTTTTTTATAGTCTCTATTTCTAAACGCCCACACGTATTGTTCCTCTTTATCGAGCTGATCTCCTTTTGATAGACCTTCGCGATGATAGACCGTGGGTCGCCATTGTGTCCACTATGAACCTTTTTTACATTTTTTTAAATCAAACTATTTGAAAGATTATAATTAAGAAAGAGTTGATGGATTACCAGATGTTGAATACGATAGAATTTTTTTACCCCTAATATGAAAAAAATACTTTTGTAAGTATTTAAACTTGTCAAGATTCTGCTTCTGTGAAACTTTTAGTAGATTATAGTTCCCATGTTTTCTCATAATTTAATATTTTATATGGTTTATTTCTTAAGCAATATCTAGACATACACAAGCTTTAGTTACAATTTGAGTTCATATAATGGTATTTCGGTGTACTAGAGAATCGAACGATTCTTACTAAAAAAAGTTTCTACGTGTTGCCGTTTCTCTAAAATAATAATTTCTAAACATGACAAAAACTTCTTAGAAATATTTTTAACTAAGATCCTTTAGCATCATTAATATTTATGTTACGTCCCTGACTTACGAGTCGGTCATCGGCGCTTCAATTTTTTGTTGCCCTCAGATGGCGATCGAATATAAACATGGTTTTTAATGATCTCTGCTTACTTCACGATGGTATCTTCGACACATGTTACACGCTAATAGAGGACATCTACAAATGTTCATGTTTTAAAAGTGGTTAGAAAATTAGATTCAGTAATTATGAGATAGTTCCTTTGTAAAACAACGACATTTCTTTCGAAGAGTACCAATCATTTTTAGAATAGACAAAGAGATAATAGAAAATAGATGATTTACGAATAAACATGATATTTACTGATGTTTTGAAACAAAATATTACATTTAATTAAATATATGCCCAAATATTGTTACTTTGCATTTAATATTAAGTATAATAGATATGTATAGTTTAAAAAAATAATGAAAGTGTTGTGCCGTTTAACCATCACAAAACCGGATCCGATGAGTCCTACAATCTATGGAAGTTTTGCTACCGATAATAAAATTTAATTTATTGTAAATTACGTTCTACAACGGTTTTGAAACACCAAACATAGTTAATTTTTTATTAATAGTCAAACTAACCTCAAGATTGTGATCTCTCGAGCGTTTTTGTTCCATTTTTTGTGCATAAACGTCAAAACTTCGGTCACTTTCGTTCGCAGTATTTCGGTTCACATGAAACATTTTATATTTCAAGATTTTAAAACCTTAAATAATACTGTAGTCTATTCCTATACAGTTAGCTGTATTGGCGCTAGATAAAGGCGCCAGTAGCTGTTTAATAAAAAAAGTTTCAGTAAAAATAGCCCTACATTAGAGTTCAACGAAAGCAAAGTTCCTCACCGTCGTGTTCGCAACAACTTCATTCCTCACAACGGGAGGTTTGTAGAACATGAAAGGGCCAGAGATTTACATCGAAACCGGATTAGTTATAGTAATTGCGGTACAACAATACGCGAAATGGCCAACGAACGTGGGCGCGGGAACGTGCACCATTGTACTCACCTTGGTGCTCACGATACCATAAGTTGTATGGCGCATCGGTTTTCAATGCTGGGTGTCGACGGGTCACTTTATTGAAACAAATGGTTGATCAAACATTTGAAATACTTGAGCATTGAATTTTCTTGGAACATACGTAGCAAATATACGGGGCGTGACAAAATAATTAAAAAATATAAAATAAAAAAATTTTACGTAGTGATAATGTAGCTTTCAAATTAAATCGACCCAGTAAGTTTTGATTTATTTGATTACAAACAAAAATACAAATCTTTTCTCTTTAGCACGCTCACTGCGTAACAGGCCGATATCGGCCTGCCGCGGTACTCATGATTTTACTTGCTGCAGTAAACGTGTTATACAGTAATTAATGTTATAGTGGCTATTGGATATATTGGAATTTAAAACAAAACAAACTGTATTCTACATCTTTCTGCACTAATAAAGATCCTATCGTATTAGCTTAATATTCTTATTGTTATTTCAATATGCATACGTTATTAAGATCAGATATCATACATGACACACGTGGTGACCAATGCCCACATGTGGGCACCGGCCGGCCGCTAGCCTCATGTCCACAAGCATCTTAGATGTTTGTTTTTATTTGACCCTAGCGTTTGTACAGTCGTCGATAAAATTGTTAAGCTAAATTTTATTTATGTCATTATTTAAAGCGGAAATTTAATCTACTGAAACAATTATCGGATTTTAATAATTATTTAATTATTATTAGCGACCCGCCCTGGCTTCGCATGGGTGCAATGTGATACTAAATACATTATAAAAAAACTGTGAACGTTATCTATACTAAT
>QDHC01001518.1:191374-222765 GCA_013186455.1 Papilio dardanus tibullus
ACAAAAGGGATTATAATCTGATAGTAAAATAGGGGTATTTCTTTTCGTAGGAAATCGCCTCAAAAGTTGCAAACTAGAATTTCCGAAAAAAAAAAATTCAAAAAAACAATTATTATTAGTCGATCAATCTTTTAATTAAGTAGTACCTAGTGTTCAATGTGACTGTTTTCGATCTTAGTTAAAACAATTTACAACCGTGACCAGATGTGTCGTGTTGAAAATAATTTAGGATTTATGTTCCATACATACATTACTCTTTATTAATTAAAAGCTTTATGTCTGTTTCATTCTTTTTTTCAAACATGATCATAAAATTATTTTTGTAACATTATTATTTAATTATCAAAAGTTCAAATCGAACTTTTTATGTAAATAGGATTTAATTATGTATTTTGAAATTAAATGAAAAATATTTATTGCCTGAAAACAATGAAATTTACAATGAATAAGTTTATTAATATGGCAATTGGTTCAATTAATCAATTATTTCAATGTTCTGTTAAATTTTAATTTAAGTGAAAATAAGTAAAAAACTTTCTATCCAATCTCGTTAACTGTCTTTGCCTTGTCCAAATAGAAATAAGAATTAAAAAAAAACTTTTGACATTCGAATCTTTTCCCGCCTGAAGCCCGCGTCGATTCCATGCATTGGCACAGACAAAAAATCACGGTGAAATACCGCTAGTCGACGGTCGCATCTGGATGTCGTTGCGCTCTCACCGTTACGTCGACAGAAAAAAAACGTGTGTCGTAGGAGTGATCCAGCTTTGTTCTGTGGAAATTACACGGTCGCGTGACTGCGCTAAAGAAATAGTGCGGAATCGAGATTCAATGGTAATAGAAACATCGAGGAAAATAACATACCGTAAATGACAAAAAAAAACGCAATTAATATTTATTTAAGTACAAGCAAACTCATATGATGCATATTTAACAATACATTAGGAACATTATTCGGTATTTTTATGAAACTATTACAAAATAATAATTTATTGACAATTATTTTTTTAAATAGAAAGTAAAATATTATTACAAAGTAACACCCTGTATAATCCCACAGGATAAGCAAGCGATAAAACAAATATCCGCCGGTTATAAGGGTCAAAAACCATATTGCGCAAAGTTGGGCCAGCCCAGATGAGACGCGGTTTTTTGCCCAACTACTGAGGTTATTTTTAACCGATGTTATGGTCGACGGCACCGCAACACCGCCTCCAAGGGACCGGGGTCAGAGCGTGAAAGTTTCAACTTTCCGACGCTTGTCCCTGAATTTTAAACATGCTTTCAATTATAGAGATGATAATCGCACCAAGATTTGATTTATTGGATGGTTTTAAGAACAATAAATGCTAAATGTCTTTTAAATTTACACAATAAAAGAAAGCTACGTACTTCGTTACAATTTGTATTGTTTAAATACACCTATATTAGTATATTTTTTGAAAAAAAAAATGGATTAACTACTTCAATTGAAGTAAGTAAAGACAACCACAAATTGATCTACAGTTGCCTTAATCATATTAATTAAAAATACTTAACATCCAATTTAATCAAAGAAGATGAATTTAAAGGTAAATAAGTCTATCGAAGTAATGTTACAAAGGCAGAAACAAAAAAATCATCATGTCCTAACCCTATATATATACATAGTATAAAACAATAACGCTTTTTTATGTTTGTCCCTATATATGCTTGAATCTTTAAAACTAGGCAACGGATTTTGATGCGGTTTTTTATAGATAAAGTGATTCATGTATAATACACTAGCGACCCGTTCCGGCTTCGCCCGGTTACTATGCTGATACTAAATACACTACAGAAAAACTATAAACGTAGATTATAACAGCCATACTAATAACAATTGCACCCGTGCGAAGCCGGGGCGGGTCGCTAGTTTGTAATCATTTATAGCATTTTAGGTAAAAGAAAGTTAATAAGAAATTTCCAGTGAACGAAACATGACGTGATCATGAAACGTGAGGAATGAAATCTGTTACTTTCATTTTAGTTATAAAATAAAATAGTTGCAATTTGATTCGGATTTTTATTTGATAATACGATAAATTTAGCTAATCTTTTAACGTTAGCTTTTTATAACTTTACGTAGACTTCGTAGAGGTTATTTTATGCTTAATTTTTTAAATAATTATTGATATTTGCTTAGTGTTTTACTTAATACCAACTAGGATATATTAAAATACAAATTTAACTGTTAGGTTTCTCTATTAACATTAGAGAGAAGTTTGAAATATGAACCGAACCAAATTTTGAGCCAAATTTGACTATACAGCAATTAGGAAGTCGGTGCTGTTATGAATATATAAAACTATTATTATAAAGAGAGAAACTTTGTATTTTTGTATGTATTGAAATAACTCAAGAACTACTGGGCCGATTTAAAAAAAAATCTTTCACTATTTGAAAGCTATATTATCCCTGAGTAACATAGGCTATATTATTTAATTCCACGCGGACAAAGTCGCGCATAACAGCTAGTGAATAAATAAAATATAAAAACATTAATAGTAAAGCAAACATCTCAGGGATATAAACAACAGTTTCCTTTATCACTTCAAGAGGTCGACGCGACAAAAATTATTCCGTTTATTTTGGCACCAAATGTTCCGTTAGGGTACGTTTGCACCTTGCGACTGCAAATAACCTGCGACCTATTTATCCGGCCACGAAAAAACCTTTCCTAACTTATTTACCACTTACAATAAATGAGAAGAAATCAAGGGATTATGGTCTTTATTACATTGTAATAAGATTGTTTGTTTATTTTTTGTTACGCAAATGTAAGGTTGTAAGGATAACCACATGTGGGAACGGTCTTAGTGCTTTTTTGTGACCGTTGGTCCTGAGGTTCGGTTTACGGCGGATATTTGGTCGCTTTACGTTATTAATTAATTCGTGTTATTTGTCTATTAGCGTGTTATTAAGAACTTGTTAGGTGTTAAATGTTAAATGCAAAGAATCAACGTTTTACATAGTGATGTGGATTTTCCTTTATAGATTAGATTTATAATAGTGCTAAGTGTGATTATTAAGGTGACGATCAGTAAACAACCCTAAAGATTTTCAGTCTTTTTTATTTTTTTATAAGAGAAGGGGGTAAACGAGCGGCTGGATAACCAAGGTGATCTTCGACGCCCATGTACATTTGCAACACCCAAGGAACCGCAAATGAGTTGCCGGCTTTTAAGAAATAGATAGGCTCGCTTCTTGAAGGGCCTTAAGTCGCAGCGGTTTAGAAATACCACCGGGAACAGACCATTCCACAATGTAGCTGTGCTGCGTGATATATTGAGCATTATTTCTATTACATGTGTAGTGTAATTGGACCCATGGTGGGCTTCATTTTTCCGCAACTCCACGACTAGCGCGTATTTTGCGTGACTTTACACTTATCTTTGAATTTCTTCGCCGATATGTCCAGGTTGCATCGCGATGTTTTTCTTCACCGTCAGAGCTTCGGGTATGTATATATGAAGATCGATCGATCAATCGAAAAACACATTGGTACATGGTGGGATTCGAACTCGGGACCTGCAGTTTACAAGTGAAGAGTTAAACCCCTAATACAAACTCTTGTGAAAGGTACTTTCTTGTATTTCCATTGTCGGCATGTAAGCTATAAAGTCTGCTATTAGCATATTACTACACGTAACCTAACCTTAGTAATTCCACCCTTCACTGTCATAGTCATATTTATCGAAGGTTACAAAGAACCACGTTCGGAGTTCGGACGGTATCGGTGGTAAATCTCGTGAGCTAACTGTACCGGTCGGGTCACGTCGTACCCGCGCCGGTCACGTCTCGGCCCCGTACCGCCAGGACATATTTATTACCGACGCCTTTATACCGAATTTCGTGATGTCACCTCACTAAGGATGTAATGTTGAACTCTGCTGTAAACTTATATGAATTTAAAAACAACTTTGTAATGTATTTCTTTATTTATCTGTCGAAGAAAGTCTTCCTTCTAATAGTTAAACTTATGTATTACCATTGCGACTTGGAGGTCGTTGAGTCTACAAGAAACCTAAACCACTGAACGTATTTCGAATAATGAGATATGATTCTTTTTAAATGTTCCTCATTCTCAGGAGTACAGTCAATGAAGTTAATCGATATTTTGCACAATCAAAACAGGGGGGTTAATGACAGTTCCACACAATTTTGTCGATTCCATCAGCTATATCTCCGATCGAAAAGTATTTTGGTAGCCTCCTATGTCTGGATAGGATCATTCATGTCGAGATTCCAAAATTATATCTTCAACAAATCATATGTGTCACAACGTTCGGTTCTACCTGTGTCCCACGTAACCGAGTCCATCTCTAGCCTTATCCCCACGCATAAAGGTGTGTTTACACTGCGCGTAATCAATCTCCATCAGCAAGCGGCGCTTTATCAGTATCCGCCTCCGCTGGGAACTCACGTGGTCTACTTTTTTTTAGTTTTTATTCGAGATAAATTAAATAAATTACGAAACGGCTAATTAAATTATAATAATTTTATGCGTAAATTACACTGAAATATCGCATTCGGTAGCAACAGGTAATTGAAGATTGTATTTTAAGAAATCTATGTTACATTAATAAGTAAACGTAAACTTTATACTCTGCTATTACATGAAAAGGCTAGGTAATTACTTCTAAATAACCACTATAACAATTCTACGTAAAATTATCTAGAAGGTTTGCAATTTTCTGGTGTCCTGACGACTAAATATGCAGTAATATGATGAGAATTTGAATACACTAATTGTGTTCTTAGGTTTATACTCCATAAATATTGCTATTTCTCTCACTCTTATGAAAATAAATGGTGATAACTATATGTTTTGGTACGGGTATTTCATGGTAAAGCGCAGAGAAACCGTAAAGAAGAACTGTCACAAGGTTGCATTACGTCATGTATAAGCTTCAAAGCTTTTAAAATATTATTATTTGTCATTCGTCTTCATACAACTATATACAGCTATTATTCTTTCTAATGTCTCATTTGATTAGCTGCGTTCAGTCAAAACTAGACAAAAGATTTAACTATACCACGGAGGCTATTCACAAGGTTGGCTCATGATTTATATTAAGGTTAATTCAAAATACGTGGCTTCAAACTTACATACATTAATTACTGATAATACGTTAAAACGTAAGGCAAATCCTTTTATTAAGACTTCAGTATATTTTTCTTGTCAGAGATATTCTTAAATAAATAAATAACACATTTAATCCACAAGAAACATTAATTTGTACAATACTTAATGGTAAAAACAGAAATTAGAGATTAAACATAAAAAGTAAAAATGTGTCCAATGGATAGGGCCTTTGCTTAGCAGTGTGCTTATTAAAATAAGCGCTGATTTTCTGCAAACGCCTTCATCAGTACGTCAGTTAAGGCGTCGAAGTAAGAAAATGTGCAGATAATTCTTTAATGTATAGTTGAAAACATGTATGAAAAATTTAATAATTAAACGACCGAGGACGATAATGATAATATAACTATCTATATTCTTAGACACTATTTAATAATCAACGTGCGTCAAAAAATAAATTTACTGTTAAAACTTCTTAGAATGACCGTTGAGATGTAAGATTAAAAGGGACGCAATAATTCGCTTCGCGTTTTAGGTTATAAAATATACTGACAAATGGCGAAGACGTGGTCATATGACCATAAATTTGTAAGCATGATGCGCCGAAACGCCAGACTTGACCACCTGTTACCTAGTTATAAATCGTGTTCTATCAAAATATCATCCACGGGGTCCATTAATTATTTTAAAATTTATATATAGGGACAAATCGCCGTTCTGTAAAACGGAGGTACAGTCAGAGAAACAATTTAGCGTTTTTTATGCTCAATAAAAATATGTCCACAAAGTGAGAGGTACAAAAAAGAGCCAAAGATATCAGTTGTTGAAAAAGTGATCAATATTACTATGTATCTTTATTTTTTTGTTGTAATTTCCATCAATAGCTACAAAGTACTAGAAACTAATTGCATTTCAGGAATAAAATCTATTAAATATTAAAATCTTAAATTTCTAAGAAATTGGATTTCTTTTGCTACCATTACTTGCACAAAATTTGGGCACGCACTATTTTTTGTCGCTAAACGCTACGGCCATCTGGTTAGGATTTTTTTATACACAAAAAACATACTCCTGACCCTTTCTTACCTTTTATGCTGGCCCTAGTTTTTTCATCCTAAAGAAGCAGACCCCTCACAATATGTCGAATTAGCGTATTAGTAGAATTCAAAGGGCCTGATGAAATTTTTGATTGAAACAGCTAACGGATTGTGTCCTAACGGTTTTGTGCTTTCGGTACAATTTTTTCCAATATTATTGTGAATTGAACAACTGTTGTGAAACACCACAAAGATGGATATGTTTACAGTATTTTATAGCAATTTATGATTTGTTTTTTTTATAAAATCCGTATTTTTAATCACAGTAAGTAATTTTCGATTAGCAATATCGCTGATGGAATAGACAAAAAAAATGATTGTCACGTGAGAAATATCGAAAGACATTGTTAGTTTTATACATTTTAGACTTTCGCTATAGAATTGTTTCGTAGCGAATGTACTCTGGGTAACCTGCCTGATCTTAATCGAGTTATTTCAAATTGTGTCCAAGGTATTATAATAATTGTAGATGTCCCAATGTTAACGTGGCGTTTAGTTGATTTTAGATTTAGTTAGTAAATAATGTATACAGGTTGTATAGCCAAGATCAATAAATATAATACATCATAAAATATTTATTGCTAAACCATCAAAGCCCCATGCAATTGTGAAGAAATGAAACGACAACGACAGCCTGCAGAATTCCGCAACTCTCAAGTTCAAAGGCGGCCCGACTCGAGTGCCAATCGAAGTGCTTAAAAATTAAAAAAGTCCCGGTCGAATGAACGAGTGAATGATTGAATGAATGAATGAAATCGCGTTGCGGATCTCTGTGTTTATTGTATTAAATAGTTTTTACAATGGTAAAGTTGTGCTTTGTCCGTTTTAGCGGGGGCTGAATAATACCGGAATGCAGTCTGTAAAAAAAGTATTGACGCAGCAAGGGGAGTTACATTTTGAGTGGATTGTTAATTGGAAATTGGGAAAATTCACATCGGTTTTCTATTGAATTTTATAGAATGGACTATCAGGTAGTCGCCATTGCGAAGGCTTTGTCCTATTTTTGTAATCGATAACTGAAGTTAATAAAAAATATTTCAATCAAATTACTCTTCCGTTCATACATACAGCTCAATAAAACAAACATTTTTTAATACTGATATTTAAATATTGAATGTGTTTAAACCAAAGGCATTATTTTTAATAGCAGTAATTAAAGTTACCTAGTATGACAAGTATATGGCCTTCCAGTTCGGGGGTTGGTGTCAGGTGTAGAGGTTGCATGATCATCCCCGAGGCCTCCGTGACTCAGTGAGCCATTTCGCGGTCGTATACAAGGGAACGTTCCGTGCGACACGACGCTACAGCCTTTATAATTCATACGCTAAACAAATGTGCATAGTTTTCGACAAGGTAACAAAACGATTTTATTTAAATCATGAAGTGTTTTAATTTAACCTACTTGTAGTAGTATCGTAGCATACTTTGAGTTTTCACTATTAAATTAAGGGGTCATCTTGAATATAACATGATTGTATAATGAATTTTAGCTCCTTTCATGAACACCTCTTTAGACTTTTCTTCAACCTCCTTAAAATAACCATGTATGTTTATTGAAATAAAATCGTGCACTATTGTCAGTGGAATGTATTGCAAGGTGGGCAGAGGCCACAGG
Source organism: Papilio dardanus tibullus (assembly GCA_013186455.1). Lineage (NCBI taxonomy): Eukaryota > Metazoa > Arthropoda > Insecta > Lepidoptera > Papilionidae > Papilio > Papilio dardanus. The sequence goes on from QDHC01001518.1 coordinate 199,191, forward strand.
TCACACGTCATGGTACGGGCCGCGCCGCCCCGCCCTCGGACGCGATCGCCCGTCGCCGTCGCCGTCGCTGATATCCACACGGACTGTAAGTAGCGTTCGCAGAAAAAGCCCTTTTATACACAAGGCAAAGCAATTAAAATTAGGCGTATTTAATTTAGTATAAAATATACATATTTAGAATCAACATCAGTCATACGTATAACACCATTATCATTATCAAATTATGGTTTATGCATGTTCAATTAAGTTAATTATAACCTTTTTCGTATGTTTTTAAAGCTTACTCAAATAGATGACAATAAGTAAAATTCCGTACTCATAAGTGTTAAGGAATGGATTCTGACTTTTATGACAGCAGAATTCTTTACATTATACTCGTATGTCCTAAATTAATTTACATAAAAAAATAATTAATTTTCTATCCGTACATGATAGTACTTAATCCTATTTTTCCATTGGGCGCGGTGGGCAAGGCGGGCGGGGGGCGACGGGCGGTGGGTCGGGGGGTGTCCGCAGGGGGCGCGCGGGGCGGCGACGGCACCGGCCCGTGACCATCGAACACCTATCAACTGAAACCCTTATAGCAATGAGCCATCGTATAGTCCAAGCTCCGAAGCAGTCAAGGCTGTGTAAAACGAAAACAAGTTAGCATGTTTTCTTTTTGTCGCTCTTTGAATGGACAACTGCTCACGAAAGTCTTATTGGAGATTTCTCATTTTATTGCTAAATATATTTGTATAGAAAAGTGAGAGAAAACAAGCCTAGAGAAGTAATGTATACTTCAAAGAAGAATCCATGGGTACTTTCTTAAGTTGCCTGAAATGACAATGAATAGAAAAAAATGAAATTAAAAAAATATATAAAAAGGCTTCCTGCTTTGGGGCACGTTCCTAGCGGTAACTTTCTTTTGACAGGAAATAAACTTTTTATTTCTCGGTTATTGGGTTAAAGGGTTGTAATGCTCCATATGGTTAGGTTAGAGTTTTTATTTCACTTATTTGACCCACATTATAGTAGCTTAACTCCAAATGGTTATATGATTATTGTATCTATAAAAAAAAAACAATAAAAAAACAAACAGTTGAATTTTGACCCAAAAACTAATATAGATTAAAAATAATAAAAGTAATGTTATGAAATAAAAATTTGGTTCTGGTTGGTGTATTATTCGGTCACAAAGTTGACCAAACTGCGTACACCGTCACGGCTGCTATCGTTGTCCACAGTCGGAAGTCATTTGTCGCGCCACGCATGCTCCTACAGCTATTGTCTTCGTGGACCGTTTCTTTGATTTGTCGTCGGCACAACCGTGACTTATGCTAGTTTAGAGCTGTTATACTATGCTTCACAGACTATGTCATCGCAAACTTGTATGGACCAATATTATCATGGAATTTGTAACCTTAAGTTTAAGTTTGTGTCGTACTAAAAGCAAATAGAAATCACATGAGGATTGCATATCTTCACTTACTAATGTTCACATGCAATTTTTCTAACAACACTGATTTAACTGGTGGGCTAGATCTTGGCAAAAGAAATGCGCGAAAGAAGGACTAGGAAAATCGACAAGATTTAAATCTAGCCTCGTTTAAAAAGGTAAGTTTCGACCCATGATGGGCTCTTTTTTCCGCAACTCTACAACTAGCGCGTATTTTGCTTGAATACACATATTTCTGACTTTCTAGCCTCCTTTATGGTTGTATAAAATTATAAAACTGTCGATCTGATGCAAGTTTAAAAATGTCTACAATAGTACTGTTATACGCGTTCCTAATTCGGAGAGTGTGCATTAAAGTCCAAACAAACGTCATGTGGTACGTTAACGATCTTAACGCTTTGGTGGCCAGCAAATTGCCCCGAGACCAATGCCCCTGTGCTCCCTGCCATGACAGCCTGCGTCCGAGCCTTCCGCGTCTAGATAACGTCTTGTCTCCGCATCTCTAACGCGAATCTAATAATCACTTAGAAGCCTTAATGTCGCGCTAGATGCCATCTACAAAGTTTATAAAGAACAGCTTTAAAAGCGTTTATATACATTTAAACTGTGATCAAGTTATAACTGTTTTTATGTAAACGTAGAAGATTTTAATGATAATTTTATGCATGTATCAGAACATATTTTACTAAGAAAATTTGTTTAACGATAAACAAGAATTTTAATTAGAGAAGATTAATAAAATATCAGGTTAAATTTTAAATATCCAATTTAAAATGTAACCCGATTAAGAACACTGAAAACACATTCTTTGTTACCTTTAAAAACGTTATTAAAAATTAATTTATCAACTTTGGCGAAAAAACGCGGGTAGATTATAAAAAAAAATGTTAATGAATTTAAAAACGACAGGAAACGGGATAAATCAAACATGGCGTCGCAAACACCGGCTTCCTTTGACCATATTAATAGAGGCTTTATCATCCCTTTATCTGTGACGAGTGGAACAAGCGACTATTGTATCTATCAACATCCCGTTATCAGTCTCGCGGCAAGGTAAATATTCAACAGCTGTTTGCATTAGAATTAGTTGTTTCACATTGCTCGGCCTTGCCTGCGAAATGTCATAAGTACGCCAAAGGCAAATATGCACGTAATAATGCTTCGTGTTGCCTGATATAATTACAATACCTAACCAAAAGGTTACTTTTTAAGTTTGCTTTTATTATTTCAATTCGGACTTTGCTTTGCATTTGAAAATTAGGCAAGTTATTGTGACTTAATTCCAGACGAAACGGTAAACAATATCGGATGCAAAGTTTTATTTAGTGGTCCGAAATAAACGAAAAAAAAAGGCAAACTAAACTATGATAACTCAGATCAATGCAAAATAAAATTATTGACAAGTACAGTACAGGGAGGTTACCCAAAGTACATTTTCTACGAAGCGATATCATATCGATATCGATATCTTTAGCGAGCATCAAAAATGTATGAAACTTACAATCACGTTCGATATATCACACGTGACAATCACATGACTTATTTAAAAGTCAGTTTCATACATTTTTGTCGATTTTGTCGGCGATATCGCCAATCGAAAGATTGGGTAGCCCCCCAGCATTTATAAAAACTACTTTTACATTTACCAATTGGTTTTATTGTATGTTTACTTGTTTGAATGTGAACAGGCGAAGTTGCGTCGGAGGCATATGAGAGCTGCGCGTCCTGTGTCCGTTTTGATTGCGCCTGCGCAGATAACAGATCTTGTTATTTAATTAAGTAACATTCTCGTGTTTGTCAGTTGATAAGAACATGTAATTTATAACGGCTAGCAAAGCCTTTCGTTTTATTATTATTTAAGCGTAGATTGTGAAGACGTTCGTCCTATTTACGTAGTGTAATGACGGTAATACAATGTTTGCGGTCTCGAGATTGTGCAATATTATATTTGTACAGCTCCGAAGCGTTGATGTGTCCTTTATGTATCATTTGTGTTATAAATGTAACTATTGTTCTAGAAATTTCGATTTAGAATTGGCTATTCTAATTTTTGTCCCTTAGGAACTTTAGTCGAAACTTTTACTCTGATAATCTAAAAGCACACAAGATTTTGTGAAATTAAGTAAGCAAGTAAAGTGAATTAGTTTGTCAATTATTACTTACTAGCGACCCGCCCCGGCTTCGCACGGGTGCAAATCGGTATAATGTTTGCAATGTAAGCGCTGAAAATGTGTTAATTTACATCTTATTAAGAACCTCTAAATTATCAGTGTTACTTTACTATATTGTGAATGTATTACATGAAAACCTTCCTTATGAATCACTCTATTAAAAAAAACGCATCAAAACCCGTTGCGTAGTTTTATTTTAAAGATTCAGTCATATATAGGGACAAACATAAAAAAGCGTTATTGTTTTATACTATGTAAGGATAAGGATAAGGATTTATGAGATTATTAAGATTTTATCTTGTCTAGATTATGCGAACATTCGGAAATATTATTATAATTTTTGTATTATAAAAATTTATAATAATATTTTTGAGAAGGTTTTGTAGAAGAGAAGTTTTTGAGATAATCTCGAATATTATCTCAAAAACTTCCGTGTACGTAACACGAAGTTTTATAAATAAAAATACACATTGGTAGAATATCAAACATTGCAATTGTCTAATAAAATTTATGCTCTCTATTGTCCTACGGAAATTGTAGGCCCGTTTCGTTAATCGTTTATCGAAAAAATCGTAATAAAACGGACCCTAACGGTCAGCAGTCAGCACCATTAGCAGCGGAGCGTGATTTCTGCAATGGTCCTTTGCGATTATTATTCATGGTTACGTCTTTTTTCCGCGAGCTCTGCAATTGACTGCTGCCCAGGGTCATTTATCAATCGTATAATCTGCGACAGTTATTCATATCGAGCTCGATTTATTGACTAGTCACATACGTGGAGTAGATTGATATTTAAAAAACATCAAAACTCATACAATATTGTAACTTTGTTGAAGTTTTTTTTAAATTGCAAAGTGTGTTGCAGTTTTTGGTGAATAATTTTAATTAAATATCCTGTTTAGAAAGTGCTTTTTAGATTTAATTAATGTTTTTATTTTGTTCCGGCCTCCATGCTGAAGTACCAGCTTGCATCAAAATACTTTTAGACAATATTAGTTTTACATAAATTTATTGATTTTGTTACATTAAAAAAACACAAATCTTTGAAAACATGAAAAAGGAACAATACTGTATGTAAAGTAATAATAATAAAAGTATAAAGACGACAAAGTGTTGGGAAGAGTCGACTCTATGCCATTTTTATTCGTGTCCCCTAAGGTGAAAGGTCGCGTGGGGCACACGGCGGTCAGCGGCGATTGGTACCGAATAGGACCCGGCAAAATACAAAAAAACACTACCATAGACTAGAATCAGTAACCAATGCTTCTTTGGATTAATATCAAATGCGTTTATAGCATAGTAAGCCAGCAATGGTAACTCATTTTTTCCAAGATGTCGATATGAAGCTTTGCTACCCTAAAATATTAGATTTTTTTCTTACACAAAAATAGACTTTCTTACTTTGTCATAAAAGTCGTTTTAGCCTGTCAAAATTTTCTATCAAATCAATGTAATTAATATTCTTTGTTATTTACGACTATATCGAAAGAAATCCTACTGTTTTTGTGGTATTTATTGCATTTCCCTTTTGTATAATAATCTAATACGCTTAGTAAACTATTGAATGAATTGTTTTTACGAATATTATTCAAATATTAATACAATAAAAATATTGCAAGAATCATAAAGTCCCTAACCAACTAAAAAAAGAAAATAAAAAAATCTGTCATTTATTTTTCTAACTTTACTTCATTATAAGAGTACGACTTGTTTTTTTTTTAAATTTAAAAGCGAATAATTGACTGAACTGTGCATTCGCTCAATTTATTGAAATAATGATCTCCGCACATTATTTTTTTGGAAAGCAGATTATTTTTTAGCTAATTGGGAAGGGGCAGTGGATTGGCGGGGAAGTGGACGCATTGGAAGGGGTATTATCCTCTTGCTGTGCGTCTCCTTCTCCATAGATTAAGGGTGAGCAACATATCTGCCATATCAGATGTCTACGGACAGGGATCGCTTCGGTTTTTTAAGCGAATCCTGCTGGCCACTTATTTTTTTATTTTATAAAGTGGCAAACGAGCAAGTGGCCACCTAGATTCGCTGAAATAGCGAAGAGACCGCTGCCCATAGACATTTGCAATTGCAGATGCGTTGCCTACCCTTAATCGAAGGAGAAGGAGACGCACAGAAAGAGGATAATTCCTCTTCCTATGCGTCCCGTTCCCGCCAAATCCACTTCCCCTTCCTATCATTTCCTTATAAGAAAAGGACAGGAGGGGAAAGTGGACTAAAATTAGGTCTTCGGTACCACACTCATCAAATGAAACACGGAATCGCTTCCATTTCACGCCTGTCTTCTGTGTGGTCGTGGTATTTCACCAGGCGAGCCGGACAATTCGTGCGAAGATGTTAAAGTTTAGCAAGTGGCAAACTTGCTCGTTTGCCACTTTGTATTATAAAGAAAATGTTAAGAAATATTAGATTTACGTTGCTTATATTTTTCATTACTAAAACACTCAAATAGTAAAGAGACTATAGTTTTAAAAATTACAGAAGCCGTCGATCACAAGTTCATGCACCTACGACGGTGTTATCAAGTCTTCACGATAAACAAACTGGTCGGTGACCAGCCATCCATCTACTTATTTACATACCTATCACCAAACAAGTGGCCCATTGTCGTTCAAACGACTCGGATAGTCTAACTACCGGAAAAACCACTTTCACACAAGCGAAACACAACCTTAATTCATTCCTAATAAACTTTAATATAAATTGACAAAGATTCCAAGCAAATTGGTGAAAAAATACCTAACAGATTATTCTAAAATGTAGCTTATTCTATTGTAATAGAGTTTAAATTTCTTTATTCGTGGTGTAACAGCTTGTAACAATGAAGCAGCCTATATACCACCCGCACGTCCTCTTTAGATAAGATAACGGCCACCTGAAATGAAAAGAGCGACACCAATACACAGGTAATGTTGCCGATACCACGAGACTGGTGCGCACGGACCGGTAATTAATTTGCCGAACGATAAATACAGTCGAACCTGGTTAAGGGAGACTCCAAGAGACTCCGAAAGACCGCAAGATTTGTCTTGCTTATAGAGGTTTATCTGTAATCCATTAATCTCGCTTTTGAAGGTAGCTCGTCAAGACCATAGCATGACTCACTTATAGAGGTTGTTCTGTAATCCGCGTATCTCTCTTTTAGAGGTAGTTCGTCGGGACAGTAGAATGATTCTCGCTTCTAGAGGTTTCTTACTTATCCAGGTCTCGATAATCCAGGTTTGACTGTACACCGGTCGACCGATACGCGTATTGGTTACTTTGAATAATGCCCAATTAATTTTATTATCTACTACATATTTTGCAAGTCGAATTTCTTTTTAAATGCAAACGTCCGTGGCACTGTTTTGTATAATAATTAGCGGAAATTTTAAACTGTTGCACTTTGAAAGATTGCTACATATTTATGCTACTGCTTGTTAAACTATGTCTACTTAACTGGCCTGAACGGTACCTTCACTGTCGGTCAGCTCGGACGGCGTTCGCAGGGAAGGTGTTAAATATATCGTCCAGGTTGCCATAGATCATTTCTAATCTGTGAAACTAAAATGCATAATAATTATAATTCCAAAGAAGTATATGATATAAAAATTATCGTCTTTGCTAGAAACTATGAGAAGTTCCTTTAATGATAGATAATTACATAAAGTTCATCTAGTTCGCGAATAAAACACTGTATTAAGTTACACAGTGATGTAATTTTTATATCGATAATATTTGAAGGTTTTTCTACTGTTTTTTCGACATTTCTCACCTGAATTGATTTTTTTACTCTAAAATGCAAAAGGAGCCTTTTTAACTCTCCTAAGTAATTTGTTTTTTTCATATAAGAATATAACATTATTTTTAATTGCAACTTCATTACCGCAACCCTATTTAAGGTACCATAATGATACTTTAAAATTCAGAAGACGCATAGCTTTGTTAACAAGTTAGTAATACTCTTATACAATCTAGTGACAATATTCCCTTAACAAAATAATTTTTATCGATATCATAATGCAACATCACTAGCGTCGTATTTTCCATGGCTAATTGCAAATTGTTCCACGCTGTCAACGAACGCGCGCTAATGTGTCATAACATGACGCTGGCCGGTTGTAATTCGAACGAAGACTATCATTATCATAAAAACCCTCGGTGACCCCAAGTAAGTGCAGGTAAAGGTAAACGTTGATGGAAGTCTGAACTTTTGCACCACGGTCTTAATGAGATTAAGCCTTTACTAGAAGGAATATTTTAGAGTGTGAAATTGGGAACTACATAAATGTATGTAGTATTTTAAATAAGCTATGAAGGATTAAAGAAATAAAGTTACTAAATAGTTTTTAAATTGGTTATCCTACCAACAAAGTGCATATGGGTTGAGAGCAAAGGGGCCAGCTGAAAACCAGCGCAGGGATGGTCCTGGCCGTCCCTGCACCAGCTGAGCTGGCTACCTTTTGCCGCACTCTTTTTCTTTTTATGTTTTAGAATCTTTTTTGTACATGTTTTGTGTGGCAATAAACGTTTATTCTATTCTATTCTATTCTATAAAGAATTTCTTGATGGTAGATGATCCTGCATATTTTGCGCGAAAGCCCGTGACCAGATATTTTCATTTAACAATTTTATACATTTGAACTAGTTATTTATTTATGTACATTGTTTGTATAGGAGTATTTCCGAGAAAATTACTAATTTGATACATCTCTACATCAGAGATGAAAGATTGGCGGTATAGTTACAATTCCTTTGACGGTTTTAAAAAAAATAAATCCGCAAAAGCAGCCGACAACAGATTCATCATATTCGGATGTGGATTCGGGAAATTTAACACTATTATTCGGGGTCGATCTGGCCAAAATTTAATGCTATTATTCGGCCACGAATTTCTTTTCTGAGCTAATGTCCGCTAAGCAAACACGGGCGCTGGCTCGAGCGCAAATTCTTCGCGGTTCGTTTGCCACCGTCAAAGGAATTTTCACGTTCTGCAAAGATCTGTTTTGATTAAAATATTAAATTGGATTTTAAATCTTATTGCCTTAACAATAAGGTTCCTTTGAATTGACATCTGTTAACAAATTATATGGTATAAGTTAAAAAATAATCACGTTAAGGTTTCACGGTAGCCGAAATTGTTTGTTAGCGGCTTGGGTCTGCAATTGCAAAAAAATGCGAGTCAACTAAGTTTAGCCTGAACTTCAATCCGCCCCAGCTTGCCAAGGTAGTAAACAATATACGTCTAATTTCCTTTATGTCAATTTAGAAACCTTCTAAAAGCCGATTTTTCGGGTTTGGCTTATTTTTTTATTTCTAAACTTTGTCACGCTTAAGGAAACAAAGATAGCCGTTCCTATCTCCACGTCGATTAGGGTAAAAGAGATATTACTTTGTGAATTATTTACAAGTAACTTAAGTGTAGCTTTACGTTATCACTTAAGGTACAATCAAGCACACAATCGCCTAAAGCCACTCGAGAGCATAGAAAAGCACACGTGTCGATGCGACTTAATCCACGGCTTTGCTCGTAATCCGACCACCCAGTAACGTTGCGCGAGCGGCCATTATGCCGGCCACAGAACAACTACCCCGCTATTATAATATAGAACATAGGTGCTATTATTTCGCGCCATAAAATTGAGACCACCTACGTCACGATGCCCTTTTATAAACTTAGATTTTTTTGCAAAACACATTTCGATGCGAATGTAATGATGCGTTCGTGATTTTTCGACGGTTTTTCGGCATTTAGTCCGGCTGTGTTAGTAATCGTTATAATTTTTTTTCTCCAAACCAAAATTGTGTACTTTACTTTTGTGTTTTTTTTAAATAACGAAATATAATCTCCGTTCAAAGTTAGATATTTTTTAAGTTTTCTTTTACTTGAAACACTATATATCATGCCAAAACATTTTCTAGTACCACGAATGTTAAACCACCTCAAATATTGTCAAATTAATCAATTTCTGTGATGCCACTTTTAGAAACTTTCATTTCGCGCCATTCCTGTAGCTAAGACATGTCGTTGCTCAAAATCATAAGCAGAATTTTCTAGATTATTATATATCTCGTGTATTGACATGAAAAATAGTTTCACGATATATTTGATTAGTTTTCCCAATGGACGCAGGAAATCCTGTCTAACAGATGGGTAATCGCGAGCAATCATTAATACGCATTGCGCTACGGCCGAGCGAGCGCGCATTAACTGCTCTGTGACTATCATTAACAAGATTTGATATATCGAAGTACAGATCATCTATTACATATTGTCTTAATTCAATAATAAAACAAATGATTTCAATTGTATGGGAAAAAACGTGTTTTGTTCGAAATGGAACTGTTGATTGTTTCCCTTATTGAGTTTGCATTAGGTAAATTTGACGCCCATGGACATCCACAATACCAATACTAATTAAAACTTTTAGGTGAATATTTTGAATATATAACTTGGAACCTTCGTGATTTTTACTAACATATTGCTCGTAAGAAACGGGATTCTTACCACGATTTAGTCAGAAATATCGAGAGCTCAATCAGCTAAATCGTGGTAAGAATCCCGTTTCTTACAAACGATATGTTAGTATTTGGTAGCTATCAGAGGTAACATTTTACTAAAGTCAGCAAAACATAGAATAACGGCTGAGTACTATGAAAAGCTGATTAGACGGACTACAGGATATCTTCAGTATAGCCGCTGGCTTGTTGGCCGTTCTGTACCATACAATTGTGGTCTACATGTCAACCGGAACAATATAGGGGATAACGATATTAGCAAACAATTAAACTGGGTAATTACAGACAGTAATCCTGCTCAAGTATTTTGAATACGTAATAGTCACTTAGTGGCGTATGCTAATGACAATTAAGGTGCAAATAGCAATACATCACTGATAGGTATTGAGGACATGCTGTCCGCAGACCTGCCCGTCACGCTTCGCAGTCGCTCGCCGTGTACTACATGCATACATTATAAGACAGACAGATAAATAAAAATTATAATTATCAATTAACTAGTGTTTATAAAATATTACCTATTAACCAAACCTCCATAGTCGGTGGTTATCTTCATCTGTATAGGGTACATAAACAGGGAAACTTCCAAGTGTATTACTATAACGAAGGTCTGGCGATCGGTACAGACGGGGGTATATATGGTTGCGCAGAACCATGAAGACAATTGTAATTCTTGAAAAGAGGTGAAATTACTCGTATTTAACAGAAACTTGATAGGCTAAAAGTGATTTCTAGTTTGTTCAGTTTGAATCTTGTACCTGAAGACGTTTTACTATGTGCCACAATATGACACAATATGCGTAAAGTTACATATTTTAAATTAGACATAGAGATAGATAGATAAAAAACCTACTTACTCCGCTGACGCAGCGATCCAAGGTGGGTCTTGCCCTCCGACACGAGAGAGCACCAACGTATCTTGCGCTGTCTCCTGCCAAAATAAAAGCCTAACGTTATTACATTTTAAAATCTGAGCAAGTATTAATATGTCACCTTTGTTAATTCAGGCCAAGTCTCGACACAGAAAACAAATAAAAATAAAAACAATTATATTTTTTATATTTTTTTTAGTGCGTATTTTTTATATATAGTAAAAAAATGTAATTAGTTTGAATATAAATAAATATATGAAAACAATTATAGCACCGTCTCTTAGAAAATAGCTCTTTTGTAACGTTAGTCCAAAGTTCTTAGTTTTAATTATTTTCTCACTAACATGTTACAGATACTCGACTATAGCTCGACTGTCACAATTTTAATTAAATGTGTACCTGAAGTGTTGTGCCAACAGAAGGTCTAAGATTACAGTCTTCAGACAATGATTTTCCTAGGTATAGTACTACACAATATTTAAATATAGTATACTAGCGACCTTTTTTTTTTTTAGCGACCTGCCCCGGCTTCGCACGGGTGCAAAACTGATACTAAATAAAATACAGAAAAAACTGTGAACATTAGATATAACAGCCATACTAACAATAATTGAGCCCGTGCAAATCGCTAGTTATACATAAACCTTCCTTATGAATCAGTCTATCTGTTAAAACAAACCGCATCAAAATCCGTTGCGTAGTTTTAAAGATTCAAGCATATATAGGGACAAACATAAAAAAAGCGTTATTGTTTTATACTATGTAAGGATAAGGATTAGAACTTCTGAAGTTTTATATTCAATAATTTGATAGTAATATGTATGTAAGAAAATAACAAAAATTGACAATCTAACATTATATCACGCTGAAATAAAGTTTTAACAGCGCTAAAGCTTTACAGACTAATTAGATCCTTTAATATAAAAATAATGTAGCAACATTCTTGGATTAGGACTTTTTTAACTACAGTCGAACCTGAATAAGCGATAGTCCAAAGGGCCGCGATATTTGTCTCGCTTATAGAGGTTTCTAATCTGAGTTTCTCGCTTATGGAGGTAGCTCGTTGGGACCCGAGACTGAATCTCGCTTATGGAGGTTTTTCCCTTACCCAGGTTTGACTGTACACAGCCTTATCAAGATCAAATAGTGGACACTTGGAATGTGTAAGTGTAATATTAGATTACACAATATGAAACATTTAGTCCGAGCGTTGATTTAAAATTACACATGACAAAGTGTAGACATGCGTCCCGCTATCACTCAGCATCGGACTGTGTAATGTGTAATCAGTGAGATATCAGTGCGGTGTTTAATCAAGAATACGGTGACCGCGAGCGCTCGAGGACGCTGGAGAAGCGACAAAAGCCCCGCTGTAAATTTATCTCGCGTCTCACTCATGTGGTGCGACTATTGTGATAGGACAAGCGGTTTTGAATATTAATATTTGTTATGAAAAACGTAAATTATAGACATTATTTAAAGCTCAGTTTAAAGCTATAAAAACTTCTGTACCTTATCTATCAGAAATACATGCTAATAATGAAACATGAAATAAATACGATAAAATCCATATATTTAGATTAATTTATTGTCCAACTTTTACGTAAATTAAACTAGTCTTTTAAATAATAGTATTAGTATTAGACTTAAAAATAGTAATACAGCCGTGTAAACGTTTTATTTGCATAGAAGGTTACATTTTAATTATCTTTTTATCTGTTAACATGCGTAACTATAATGTAATAAACAAAGGCCGGCAACTCATCTGTGGTTCCTCTGGTATTGCAGATGTCCATGTGTGTCGTTGATCACATCGGTGTTCCCGATACTCGTTTGCCCCCTTTTCATATAAAAAAAAAAACAATTAAATTCTCGCTATCGCTACAATAATAAAGTCACAATTCTACGTCTTTTTCCAACTTCTAACTCTATAACAAATATTAGCCGACACTGTCACCTGAAGACCACACACAACAGTCTTATTGCCACAGTAAATACCTTGGTTTTACTTCATTTAACCTTAACAATAATTCAGTCTTCATTTGTCATAAATAATAAGGTTGATGTAAGAGTTATTGTGTTAGAGATACGAGTAAGTTGTTTCTCTACAATAAACATCATATTACGTATTGTAATTATTAAGTGTCATTTAATTAATTTAATTGTAATTATTCTATTTGGTCCTAATGCTTTAAATGGCGCTCTCTTGTGTTGGAGGCCAAGACCCACTTTAGGTCGTTATGCCAGCGAAGTACAATAAGTATGTAAGTAAGTAATTCTTTGAATTAACGATCCCGGGACCTTTGCAGTCGCACTTGAAGTTGGTCAATAATGGGTTTTTCACATAACTCGGTCTTTACCCCAATAAGCAGAATGTCTTTTATAACCAGTTTCAGGAGTATTTTTTTAAAGTACGTATTAATTGTTAAAAGATGCGTTTAATGTCCTTTTATTACTTTAAATTGATAAGTAATCAATGTTTTTTTGTAATTACCTATTGAGTCGCTCATTTGAAATTCGTTTCTTATCGTTTCGGAGTCGTTGACCTCACGGTCTGCTGATTAACGTTTTAAATGTACAAATTAAATACGAGTTGTTAAACTTTCACATTATGTTGCGCTATTTTGCAATTTTATTGGTGATAATTAACATACAATTTTACAGGTTTCTAGACTTACGTGTAAGCGGCGGTTACTCAGGGGTTTAGCTCTTAACTTGTAATCTACAGCTCCCGAGTTCGAATCCCGCCGTGTACTAATGTGTTTTTCGATTTTCGAATTTCATATGTACATATTTACCCGACGCTCTTACGGTGATGGGAAAACATCGTAATGAAACCTGCACATATCGGCAAAGAAATTCAAAGATAAGTGTGAAGTCGACCAACCCGCACTGGGCCAGCGTGGTCACCCCTTAGGGTAGGCTCCGAGCCACTCAGCGGAGACATATAGTGAGCTGGTGATGAATTATGACAATATGGAATTTTAACAGTGGTAGAGCCCGCTTCAACATCTTCGACTCGACACGAATTGGCCGGCTCGCCCGGTGAAATACCACGACCACATAGAAAACAGGCGTGAAATGGAAGTTCCGTATTTCGTCCGAGGAGTGTGGTGCCGGAGGCCTAATTTTAATCCACTTTTCCTTCCCATCCTTTTCCTATAAGGAAATGATGGAAAGGGAAGTGGATTTTCCCAAGGAGGGGACGCATTGGGAGAGGAATTATCCTCTTTCTGTGCGTCTCCCCCTCTGTAGATTAAAGGTAGGCAACGCATCTGCAATTGCAGAAGTCTATGGGCAGCGGCCGCTTCGCTATTTCAGTGAGTTCAGATGGCCGTTTGCTCGTTTGCCACTTTATAATATAAAAAAATGACACGACTTCCGAAACTCGAGTAGGACAATTAAAAAAATACTATTTGCTTTTAAATACATGAAAACAACACCGAAAGGTATAATCACCCATTGTTAAACCTTTTAGTTGTCAAAACCAAAATGTCAACATACTCATAAATTTTCTGAAGAGGATCCTACTGTTATATTGTTTGACCAGTCAAAACATGACAACCGTCTTATCTGTTTTCTAAAAACAATTACAAAACAGAAAGGAATCGCAAAAAAAACCGGATCGATGTCCAAGCGTCCATTCGAACATAATTTGGTCACAAAACGATTGTCCTTTTTTTTTTGAATTCGTATAGTACAACGCCTCGTTAAAGGAGCCTTAAGGCGCTAACAATAAGCGATATCAACAAAAGCTCCACAGACTAAAAATAACACTTTTTCAAGTTTTTCTTCTAGCTTTTATTCCGGCCAGTAAACGATGGATTTGTTCCCAATGGTTACAGTGGCGCTGCTATAGTTGTTAGCGACCGCAAATTTGTCAGACCACCTTGTAGCTAAATGAAATTTATAGCCCTAAAGCTGGCAAGAGGACGTGCGCCGTGCTATTGCATAATCCTTGCAATTTATGGTTCTTTTTTGCTTGTTTAATATGTTTACATTGTATTACACTTATATTTTATAATTCCGGATCATCGTTTTGATTGTAGTTAATATTTAGATTAAATAATTTAATATAATTACAGATGATCAATTACTCAATTCTTTCTCGCTATTTCAATTATACGTCGAGGAATTAACTTAACTAAAAGGTTCGACTGTTCAAATATATTTAAAAAATATGTAATTTTGATTTCATCATGACTTAATTACGCGTATCGAATTTAATATAGAAAAGCAACGGAAACCGTCCTTTTAAAATCAATATAATCGATATCAAAATGATCTTGTATATCTCAAAAATCAATCACGCCCATAGATACGTCAGGATCCGTATTCAAAATCTGCACGTGAGGTAAAGGTCGGCTCTTGTATTAGAGAGAGGAAATCCGGACCCTATTGTTGAATACAACACTTACGCACTTTACCTGACCGATTGCGAAGGTACCTTTAGAAGAGCCGCAGTAGTTTTTTTTTCATAATTACATGGTGTCAGAGATTTCTTTATGGCCTGTTAAAAAATGACGCATTAAAAAAAATAATGCAAATTCTCTAACCGTCGTGATACTGGTTTTATTTGCATTTAAAAAGTAAGTTTAATTTTCTCACGTTAGCTACTTTTTTTCTAGAAATTTTTAATGAGGGTTTAATTTGAAGACCTCTTTGGGGTTTGATTTCTACTTTTTTATTGTTTTTTTTCACGAGTTCGTTGTTTAAGAAAACATTCTTGTAACACGGTTGTCGCAAAAAAATAATTACGTTGTTGATTTATTCACCTTTCGCTGTTTCTCTGTGTATAGTTTTTTTAATCGGAAGTGAATTCATAAATCTATACTTCCTTTGAATAAAATTATATATTTTAGTTAAAACTTGAGTGCCTCTAACGGATACTAGTAAACACTTAGTAAAAATATTGTGTTAAATGGAACATACGTCTAATAACAACAAATAAATGAGTTTCCTTTGTCATATTAGGGCTTATAAAATACTATTTCTAGTCATTTTTCTGCATAATTTAAGTCGTGTTTAAACTGTTAATGTAATAGAGAACATCATTAGACATCTAACGGTGCCAAACAATGATTCCAATTTCTAGTTCATTTTTTAAAAGTGTGCAAAATGTTACTATCAAACATTTTTTGTTACATATCGGCACAAACAATAGAAGACCGCATCTCCTTTTGTGCAACCGAAGAAATAAATTAAACTATCCTTAGGGGAGAGATTTTTACCGTTAATTCTAATCTGCATGAAAAAAACCGGTAAAAAACTAGTGTGGGAACAGCGCATCTTGAAAAAACTATGAGGCAGGAAGTTCGCGGTAGATATGTGAGTTGACAGAGAAAGTTTATGGACGGATATTTATATGAAAGATTTATATCATTGTACTGTTAATTACTTCTTAATATTTGTGTTTATACAGATTGTTATAACAGCCTGCAGGTTATGTTATTAATTTGCGAGAAATTGACTTTGCTATCTCACTGAAACTTAAGAAAAGTAAAAAAAAACTAGAGTATTGCGTACCAAATTTTTATATTTTGTATTGCGTACCAAATTTTACATCACTTAAAATATATTGCATATTCAGTTTTTAACAATTTAATATATTGCAGATTTAAAATATTAAGTCGAATTTATTAGAATTATTTTGCGTAGGTATCATATTTACCTATACGTTGTTAAATTTAAAAGTAAATTGAAGATGAATTACAGAACTTTTATTAGATAAATCTTTTCTATAAACATCTCTACGACAGCCATGTTACGAGTTTGTTATTCTAAACAAAATCTCATAAATAAAACAACGAAAAAAAACGGAAATCAAACCCCAAAGAGTTCTTCAAATTAAACCCCTGTTTGGAGAAAGTGAAAAAAAAAACAGCTAACGTGAGAAAATTAAGTTACTTTTTTGTATGCAAATAAAAACTATCTGCATCCCTACCATAGTTCATTGATATGCCATTTTTAACAAATACTTTTTAGTACTGTCTGTCTAGAAACTTAAACATTATTAACAAAAATAGTTGAGTTACTGGCAAAAATGTATTTTATTCTATGCCTTGTTTACTTCCGCTTTACACGAAAGCTCTCGATACTTGAATCATACCCAACTTTGCCTCAATCGCACAATAAACTATTTGATTTAATCAGTGCTTCTCAAACTGTATGCTGTTTTACTTTTTTTTTATAAGAAAAGGGGGCAAACGAGCAGCGGGAACACCGAGGTGATCATCGACGCCCATGGACATCTGTAACACCAGAGGAACCACAGATGCGTTGCCGGCCTTTTAGGAGGTGATACGCTGGCTACTTACAAAATATTTTGCTTTATCCATAGTTATTCTCTTCATTTTATATTTGTAACCTTAAACGAAGGAATTCTGCGGAGATCCGTGCTTTTAAAAATAATGAAATTGGAAAACAAAAATTAATCTAATTATTTGCATGACGACACAAAAAGAGCAATGTCATGTTTTTTGTTTTGAAAAATAGTTATTCAGAACAATTTTAAAGATCTGAATGACATTTATAAACTACATTAGTTAACTATAGTTTGAGAATCTCTGTACTAACATCCCCTAATGTTTTTTTCTGTCTCAAGGATACCGTAGTGTGTTTGTAAAAAGCTATGCACATTTTTTAAGAACGTATCTCCGGTGGATCCAAGGTGGGTCGCAGTGCATTGTGCACGGGACATCTTGTAGGGGTTTTTAATAATTCTGTAAGTGCATATTTTGATGCGAGACTGTTTTTTAAATTTTCTCACGCAATCTCCTATTGAAGAACTGATCTGTGGGTAGATACATACGATGGGTCATATTGATATCGCTTTGAATTTGAAGTAATGCATGATTTAGAAATTTTGTATCGAAATTAAGAAACATTGTTGGATTATTCATATATTTTTTTAATTCATAACTTACATTAAAAGTTCTTGATCTATAAAGATTTTTCTGACGCTTTCTAATGACCGAAATAAATACTTTCCTACTCAAACTTCTTTAGCAAAAATTAGGTTGGTGAAGAAATTAGCTCTAGGACTATGAGCACATAGCTTAATGCTAAATATTGTAAACCGTAAGCAATTGTGTTCAAAGTTTTAAAGCCATAATAAAATCTAAATTTAGTGTAAAATTTTCGCTCATTACACAGTTAACACAAAAAGCGGCAATTCATAACTGTCATAATTATTAATTTAAACAAAAAACACCCTAACATAAAAACAATGCAGCTTTCCGTACAAAAAACATTGCACTAATATTCACTCGTTTTCGGTGTACAATTGCATAACAATCATGGGCCCCGCATATCATTACGTGTAAAAACTGTAATTTAATATAAACTAGACAAAATCCGGCCAATGTTCATTCAATTATAAAAAAAACAAATAAAAAAGAAACAGGGGCTACTGGTTTGACAAAAAACATTAAAGGGTGGATAGAAACAATGACAAAAACCGATTCGACCCATTATCGTTCTCTAACTGGGCTTTTAGACAAGCGGTTAATTTCATTAAAGCAGATTTATTACTTTATATTTTTCTTTTATTTCTAATTTTTCAATCAAATCGGCGCTATACATAAATTATGTGCTTACGATTTTTGCTATACTTTAAAAAAAAATTGTAATTAATAATATTTGCCAGATTTTATTAATCCTATCACCTTTAAAAGACCACGAGTATTTTGGCCATGTAGTGTTTTGGCTATGGTCTGGTTGTCTATGGGTGTTTCGAGCATCTTTTGAGCATCGTCTGGTTGTCTACGTGGTGTTTCGTGTTGGGTACGATTATAGACGTGAAGTAGTGTTGATCTAGCCATAGTATACCTCTAGGACTGGAATGTTACAGGCCATAACTGGCATAACCTATGTTAAAATATCATAGGCCAGTAAGTACAGACATATAGATCTTTAAATATAACCAACACTACATTTTCTCAAGGCTGGATTAACAGTGCTTGAGCTCTGTCCAATTCCAATTCATTTACAAGGCAATATCCCATAAATTTTCACTATGAACATATCGGCGGCGCGAGCTAGTGTTTCGTCATATCTCTGAGAATGACACGATATTTAGAAGGTAAGCGACAATCAGAACTGTACAATGGCGTTCATCCCTTTCACTTCTATGTGTCAGTTAAACTATTCAAAGATATTATAACTAAAATCTAAAACACTATTGGTCGGATACGGGATCGTTAAAATGTATCAGCGTTTTAAATGGTCAGGCTTGAACTCCAAATTCCATACTTTGGACGTCTGTTAGATTGTGAACGACGCTTACTGTAAGATTAATTTAATATATGGCCGTATAATTATATTAATTTAATTACTTATGCAATGCGATCTTTACTTAGACACAAATCAACTAAGTTTCTTAATTAGCTAGATAAAGTAAAAATTACGTTTAACAGAATAAAATTATTTGAACTTTCAGCTTTAAATCAATTATAAATATACAAACAAAAGAGTTATATTTCGTAGTATTAATTACAGCTATACTAAAAAAACTACAGAACGGTCTAGCATTACAAGCAGATGCAAAATCCCACTAACGAACTCTGGACCACTCCGCAAGACATAAATTATTTAAATATGACTTGTAACACTGTACGATGCAGGATATGCATAAAAGGGTTGATAAAAAATCGAGGGTGACATTTTTTTTGAACCGAGGGTCACAGTTTTAGCTGTTTGACTATTCGTTACGGTATAAAACGAAGTATTGAATATAATTATATTATTTGTTTTTTTTCGCACGATCATTTCGTTAATATTCATGATTTTATATCAAGTCATCATTATCGCACAAATATATGTTGTTATAATAATAATAAATATATATTAAGCACGGATTTCTACCTATTAATTAGGCCTAGAGAGCTATGCGATTGTGCCAGCGCCTTTAAAAAATCAAATTTTAAAAAATATAAAATTAAAAATATAAAAAATTGGTATGCGCTAGGTCCATGTCATAAAGGGTCAAAAATAATAATATTAATCGAAATTAAGATCAAAATTATGGCTTAAAAAAAATAACCCTTTAAAAATATCTAAGGCCAATGTCTATCCGATTATTTACTATCTGTATCTCACCATCTGACTTTATTTGTCTACATGACAGTGCTAAAAAACGTGTGCCCAGGTGCAGCCGTCAGAATTAAAAAAAAATCGCAATAGGTATTGTTGAGCAAGACCCTTACAGGACAATGGTCTTGATAATCCTTTGGGGGATATCTTCGGCTATTAACAACAGACATGTGTATCGCATGGGCTATCCTATTGTTACCTTCTAAACTTTTTTCGAAAAAGGATTTTACTGTCTGATATCATATTGGTAAGAAAGACCATTTTTTTATCTATCAACGCGAAACTCAGCTAGGTAAAATAAACTTGCCCAAATATAAAGTGTAGCGATTTTATGTATCCACATATTTTTTGGTAATATGACAAAAAAAAAAGTAAGCCATCACCCAACAGGTTAACTCTGATACATCCGGCGATCTGCAAAGTCTAAGCACGTTCTCAATGATTTAAAGTTTTTCTTCCTAAGAATGACGATTTGATAACATTGCTGCCGGGGGATAGAAACTGTTTTCACTAGATAATTATAGAAAGTGTTAATAAGTGTTACAGGAAACCGCTCAGTGTACCCACATTAAAACATTGTACGCAGTTGTTCGACGTGCGGAGGACAACAAAAACAAAAGACCTCGTCCAAGCGCACGTGTTGTTATCGATTGTCCTCATATTGTCCTCTCTCCATGCGGGTAGTGAGTTATCGTTAGTGACGTCATGCAACGATGCGTTTTTGTTAAACCGCGCGGGTGGCTCGCATCGCATCATACTAAGCGCAATAGTAATTTGCAGTACAGTAAACAAACTATTACACAACATCGTTGCTATAAAAAGTTGCACTTAAATTCATCGGTAACCTGAATCGAGCAATGTTAAAGCACCAGTTAGGAAACTAAAATAGGTGCAATTGATTCTGGACCTACGTACAGTTGCATAAAAAGTCATAGAATTTATTTGTATTGGTCACTAAATAATGGCCACGAAGATTTACTTGTCTTATTAAAAGAAATAAAAAAATACTCGTACAAAAGCTGCAACTTTCTGTTATTTTCCCACGTCGAACAAAATCGAAGAAATCGCCGCTACGTTTCACACGGCAGATGTGCGAATATGATAAAGAAGAAGTCCCTTAAAAAACATCCTGGGAAATAAAATAATCCTCACCTATGACCCGAGGCCATTTGATGAACTCCTGGACCGTTGGTAAAAATAAATTACACGGCTAAAGAAAAGAGGCTATTGTTTGGAATAAAAAACTGGGGACTACAGTTACCTTGCAATTTGAATAAGTAAAAAAAATCTGAGGGGTGCTATACAAAAAATGTGCCCCACGGTCTAAGGTCCGTGTGTGATTTTTTTAAGACGAGGGCAGTAAAAAGTGGATAGTACGTTACTTTGCATGACGGTAAACACAATGTGTATTTTGCAAATTGATTTTTGGTCAACATTCTCACGGTTCTAATGCAGATGTCTTGTATGAAATACTGCTAATTGCTATAAATGTTATTTGAATGCTAATTTAAATCAAGACAGCTTAAGTAAATGTTACCAATTTGTAACTGTCCTTTACAAGATGTAAAAGAATGTAATATTTTGTAGGATCTGGCAAATGCTAAATTGTCTTACTCGACTCAACATCCTCTCTTTATTTCTAGTCAAATCTAACAATTGAACTTTCTTAAACCCTTCATGGTCTTCTCGGATGAGTCAGGTATTGTTAGAACAGTTGTGTTGGCGCTACACCCACGGTGCCCGATGTGGTTTATCTCTAATCACTAGTGGAGGCGTTCGAATTAAAGTTAGACATGCGGGCAAACAATACTATAGTAATCGATACGTGGACGTTTAGAAGTTGAATGTATAATGTTACACGCATGTTGTAAAAGTACAAATAATATGAGATAAATGCTTGTTATAACACTGCGCAATAATCAGATGAATTGAAGAATCATTGCTTTAAAAACGAACGAATTACAGCAATCCTACCGCTTCATTAGACTGGGTTCGCGATAAAAGCAGAGATTTGGTACGACGTAAGGGCGTTTTTTGCGTGACATCGGTCTAATGAAGTTGTAAGGTAAAGAAAAGGCCAAAGCGACTGGAACTTACTTTGGAAGAATTAGGAAAAAGCTCCTAGATACTATTTTTTTTATATTTGTAAGTATACTTAACTCACGAAGAATTTATAAACTAACATTTGACTTTAAAATACTTATTCTAATTCGTTAATTACAATTACAATAGAAATATACAAAATGATAACCAAATATATTAAACCAAAGTTTTAGTCCGATGTGTTAAATGTTCTACCGCGGTAATTTCAATATTTTAACATAATAGGTGAGGGCATAATAGAGGGCCTCAGTCATACGATCGTGGTAGTCATGTTACCGTTTATTGTCAGAGAAAAAAAAAGAACTTTTTTGAATAAACTACGGAATGCGCGTACGCAGATGTTTGCCCAAAGTTTTATATGCTTTATTGAAATTATGGGCACCGTTATAGAGTTTTTTACGCGATTGTACTTGAATGTACAGTTGTTGACAGATGCTGACTGTCCTTTGAAGAATGGTAATTGATAACCTGATAATATATCTATTTTTATGTATGATCCAAAAAAATAACACATCTATATTTGGCTATAAATATATAATTGTAGATTTCGTCTAGATTTACATATAATTGCTAGCCTTTGGTTTATTTTGATTAATTTATCAAATTTAGTACTGACTTTTGACCTCTGACGTCATGTAGGTAGGTCATAATTTCATACAATAAGTTGCATGCTCAATGAGTCATGATTCAATCAAATTTTAATAGATGCATTGCGAAAGAGCCGCGTGGGCGATCGGACGCCTCGCATCTCACGGCTGAATTTATCATTGTTCCTCTGTAACTGTGTACCAAAGATGTTTAACATAGTTCCACTGTTAAACCTCTTGATATAATTGCCAATATTGCCAATATTGAGATTTTAAGGTAAACATTACGTTCATGTGGCCAGTAGCGCTACGCTTTCGAATACCAATAATGACCAG
Source organism: Papilio dardanus tibullus (assembly GCA_013186455.1). NCBI lineage: Eukaryota > Metazoa > Arthropoda > Insecta > Lepidoptera > Papilionidae > Papilio > Papilio dardanus. The sequence continues at coordinate 222,304 of QDHC01001518.1, forward strand.
TAACTGTACTGTTTGGATTTGTAACTTTGAAATAAAAAATAAATCAAGAGTAAATTGAAAGAAGTTAAGGTCAGCAACGCATCTGTGGTTCCTCTGGTATTGCAGATGTCCATGGGCGTCGATGATCACCTCGGTGACCGCTGCTCGTTTGCCCCCTTTTCTTATAAAAAAAAGTTATCTATACAAAATATTTTGTTTAATTGTTATTGTCAAGGGTGTGACTGAGATGGCGAAGAGTATATTATATATATATATTACATATATATTTATTACTTGGAGGACAAGGGAGTTGGATAAGGACGTGATGATGATGTTCAATTGTAATATCATACAAAAGCACCTTATGTTAGTTAGCCTATATGAGTTGGTGACTAACAAGTTACAGATATAAATCAGCAATAGACAAACAAATTAACATTAGTACGTTTATCATGTAAATTGATTGATTACAAGTTATGAAAT
>QDHC01001518.1:231231-256850 GCA_013186455.1 Papilio dardanus tibullus
GACAATGTTGCTGTTTTATATTATAGACTACCATAGACGAGATCTAGGTTTCATCACCACCTCACTATACGTCCCCACTGAGGGGCTCGGAGCCTACCCTAAGGTGACTATGCCATAGTCAACCACGCTGGCCAAGTGCGGGTTGGTCGAATTCACACATATTTTTGAATTTCTTCGCCAATATGTGCAGGTTGCATCACGATGTTTTCCTTCACCATAAGAGCGTCGGCTAAATATGTACATATGAACTTTGAAAAACACATTGATACATGGCGGAATTCGAACTCGGGACTACAAGTCAAGAGCTAAACCAATGTGCCACCGATGCTCTTAGATCTAGGTTGAATACATAAAATTAATTAAAATAAGAACACTGTTTTAGAAGGATATGAGCTTGCTGCAGCGTTCTTTTGCGCGTTTACAAGACTCGTTCGAAGCAATATCACTTTTATAGTCCTGTATCCGTAACACAGAGTTCGTGACGTCACCAACAAGTACAGCAAGGAATCTATAAATAGTGCCGCTAGTGCCGCTAGTGCCGCGGGTCGTAGACACGTCGGCGGCACTGGGTCACTGAGCCACGCCGCTTCCTACGGGAGAGTAACCTCCCACGCCATTACAAAGTGACCAAACATAAATAGCACTAATATTTTAACTAAGTACTGCCTCTTAAGCCTTGTTCGCACCAGGATAGTGTTTTAGTCGAGTGGCAAGTAGCATTTATCCGAACAAAGGATTTACTACTGCTCGGACTCGTTTAAGCCTAAACCATCGCAGTAGGGTAGTAATTTAGTAACTAAAGTGTCCGAACAGCAAGATTTTAGTAGAATAGATTAGTAAATCCTTTGTTCGGATACTTGCTACTAGACTAAAATACTATCCTAGTGCGTACAAGGCTTTATGTCCTACTAAACTTTTTCATATTACAAACCTGGGGAGCTACCCAAAGTATCTTTAGATTGGCGATATCACTGATGGAATCTACAAAAAATGTGCGAAACTGACAATGATATTTGAAAAGTCATGTGATTGTCACGTGTGAGATATCGAACGTCATTGTCAGTTTCATAAATTTTTGACGTTACACTTTGGGTAACCTCTATGTTGCTCAAAGTACTTTGCTTTCGCAAAGGAAGAAGCGCACAATATGCCATTTGTTAATATTTACGACAATCACAATACAGTTTATGTATTTCGCTGCTCAGCATCCTGAGGTCCACGCGTTGTCCGATCGTTCATTGATCCTCTTCCCATGACATTATCCCTTTAACATATTCACATTCAACGCAAAACAATCAACCTTATCATTCAAATATGACTACTATTTCCTAGTCATCAGGATGCATATTAGCATAATCGAATATTTGACATGGGACATTTGCGTGGAACAATTGAAATAGCGCATCTGAGGCCCCGATGGCCCTAAAGATGGACCTCGCGTTTTATTTCCACCGAGGAAGACACGACTTTGGTACGATGCATAGGGGAAAATATGGCCCCGAGTCCGCTCAACCGTATTTCACTGGGGTCGGTCGGGGTCAGCCGGGCGGACATTATTAAACTGTTAGTCTTCTGGAGTCGTGAGACGTGACTTATGCAGATGTTTAAGTAGTAGTTTGACTGATAGTTTCACGTGTATGCAGTGGTCGGTTCTCATGTGAATCTTCCTCGCACGACTCGCCGCGCCGATGTACGGGGGAATTAGTTGGAAAGTTTTGTTCTATGTACGTATAAACTTCAGTTTGATTTTCCTCAATTCATTCTTATGTTCAACGAGATTTATATCTTCAAACTTAGGTAATAGCAATGATTTAAGCACTAGCCCTATGTTCACGGGATTGATAATTCAAACATGACACTCATTGTTCATAAAATTATATTATCTATCTATCGCTTACTTCATCCGCTCAAAACAAGAGCAAGTCTCACAAGACAACAATCAATTATCTAACGTAGAAAGACCTATCTCTTCCTGCATAGTATAAAAACTCGGCGAACAGAGGTGGAGGTATGAGGAATGCAATTAATACACTTTTTGTACGTAAATCAGGAAGCCAAGAGTAACTGTAAAAGGCGAAATGTGGGAAAATTGGCGGGAACAATGAGAGAGATGGTTGGTTTTTTCGGTTGAAAGAGCGCGCGTCGAACGCAATTACGCGCGCAACTCATATGCGATGAAACGAAATGGCCAAGTTTCACTGTTTCTAGTAATCCGTCACAAACGGTGACTTATTTATGGTTAAATACAATTAATTTTTAAGAATATTTTCACATACAAGTTTTCAAATTTTGCTTAGTGTATCTATGAGAACCTAAAATTGTAATTTTTAAACAAAAAATTCTATTATATAATATTAACATTTTCTGAATTGTATTATAATGTTCATATTAATTCATCACGTGGTTTTCTTTAAAAAAACATACGAGTTCTTCCAAACCGTTTATATTATTTTAAATAATGATTTTAGTACTATACTAACTCACCCTTTAAAACTAAACAAAGTTATGACTAGTATGATGCATCTATGAAACGATAACCGCAAGTTAAACTATAGTTAAAACGTTAGTAACACCGAGCGCCCTCATAAGTTTTTCACGAGGAAAAGCACACACAATGCCCCGCGTAAAAGAAGATGAGAAAGCTAGTACTTATTACTATGGACTGGACAGTTATTGTGAACTGATCGCGTTATTTGCAACATACGAGTACAATAGAAATATTATTAGCACGCATACAAGATGATTAATTATACAGTCAAACTCGGATAAGCGAGAAACCTCTATAAGCGAGACTCATTCTCTGGTCCCGACGACCTCCATAAGCGAGAAACTCTGATTAGAGAGAAACCTCTATAAGCAGGACAAACAACGCTTTCCCTTGGGCTCTTGCTTATACAGGTTCGACTTAAGAAAAGTGTAAAATTTATCATTAGAACATTCTATCAAAAATTGATTTCCCTTTAAATAAAATGCACCAAAAACTACAATAGTTTTAATGTTTTAATCGATGTTCTTAAATCAGACCAGTAGACCATTTTATATTAAAAAAAATTAAGCGACTTCCTTGACAATATTGATAATATTAAAGGTAGTATAATATTATAAAATAAATCATAAACTCCAAGAACAATATCATAAATTAAACGATTACTCGACCCGTGGCGTGTTGGCTTCTCACGTGCAAGAAATCAATTGCGACCAATACTTGTCCATTAAAGACAATTTGCCTGGCGATTCACTCCGCTGCTATCCGTTAGAGTAAGCCATAAATTTTTGTTATACCAAATTATGCTATTAAGACTACTACGAAGTCATTATTTCCGTCATATCTTATTTGTCTACAATCTGAAACAAATAAGGTAAACCCTTGCTATAATTTAAACATTAAAGATTTCCTATTAATAATAATTAAATCGCAGTATTTTTTTGCTTTTTTTTCAACATTCGTCAACAAATAGGGGATCGTTATCTCTGCCTACCTCTGTAGCTTAAGGCGTAATTACGTTGTTGTTGCTTATGGCCTTATCAAAAACTACTAATTGTCCTTAAGATTCTTTCTTTTTTAACCATCTTCCAACAGAAGGAGGTTTTCAAGTCAATGAGTTTTTTTCATATGTTAATATAAAAAAAAAAACTTAATAATTTCATACTCGGTAATAAGCATCATAATCTATGACAAAAGCATGTCAGTAACGACATAAGTGGCTCAATACCGTCTCTCCCATTTGTAGAAGTCATTAGATGATGCGATGCGCCTGATATTTAGTCGTCTTCTGTTGCACCACTCGCCAATGACACGAGCGCTGTTTTAGGGCAGGTGGCAACGCTTTCCGTTACTTTTTAACTGTAGTTTATAATTTTTAGCATAAAACTGCTTTGTTTGTTTTTCATTTTTTTTACTACTTTCCTTCCTTGGAAACAACGAAGTTATGAAACAAAAATAAAACGTAATTATTTTTTTTATTAATAGCGATTTAATATCAATAGGACCATATAAATAATTTTGGTACACTTCTTGTGATGTTATTAAATTAAAGTACAATAAAATCAAAGTACAGACAATTTCAAACCCTATAAAAATGTTGTCTAAATGCTAAATAGATCGTTTTATTTTGAAATCCCCAATTATTAAAGTAGATCCAATGTAATATGTCCAAAAAAAATATATAAAATTTAGATTGTTAATCTTAGATTTTGTAATAGGTATGGTGAGTGCGGCCTGTAACGCCTCCACGGGCGGTGAGTTCGTGTGGTCGTGCCCACCACTAGATTAGACTATTGCATTCAACATTTCGGTCGTCATGGCAACCGATATCAACACGACTTTCAGACCTTAACTTTTATACATAACCCCTATTTGATATGAAAATAAGACTCAAATTAGAACTAAAAGATGCATTGATTCTCAAAATTAATACGTTTGTGAAACAGGCCGTTAAGTAAATTGTATAGAAGGACCTGTCGAATGTTCGCACGAACTGAATCAGGCAAATGGTCACGTTAAGCGAGGACGACCTGATATATATACTAGTTTATTGATTTAACTAAATTGTGAAACAGATATCGACTTTATAAACTGAATTAAATATGGTAAATATCAGATAGGCAATTATTTAATTTCATATTTCTGACACCATCTTGGTATGTTACGTGATTCCAAGAATTTGTATTCCATTTTTCTTAAATTGTTAAAACTTTCGTGAAACATTATCATACGAATTAATGCGGCTAGAACTCACGTGTAGTATTCACGGTACCGACAAGTTTCGGATTCTTCGGGAGTCCATTTTCAGGAGGATGGAAGAGTCCGAAACTAGCCGGTGCCGGTACCGGAAACCTACACGTGTGTATTTCATTTTTCTTATTGCGAATTTTCGATGAACGATTACTTTAATCAATTGAATAATTATTTGATTTCGTAATTTAAATAATTCCCAGGGTATTCGTGACTGCAAATGTGTAACCAAGGATCGAACGCCCTGTAGATAATGTTTGCGCGTAATTCATTGCCTGACCGGGCATACGCCCTGTAGGCTATCGGCTGCTGCGTGCGCCGGGAATCGCAACACCCTGTACCTGGTCTTATTCGCACGGTCCCGCCTTTGTCCGGGTCTTAATTAAGGCATTACGATTATGTCTTTACGGTTATTTATTTGACGCGTTGAAACGATGAGAGATTTGTTCGCAAGCAAGAAAGCTCTTTAGCAATAAGTTTCATTTTAATTTAGTTTTATTATGTTTCCATTTCAATTTAAAGCATAGACTAGTGGATTAAGAATGTAATACAAGTAGAAAATAATCTACTAAAAATCTGATATTCTCTGGCGATGTTTTATGGTGTTGTCTCCAAAGATGTGATCCTTTTTTGTTAAAAATCGAAGTAACTTCATAAACTTGTGATTTTCTCGATAATACCACAATTGATCTTAGCCTAATGCGCTTATATGCAAGACCATGTTAGCTAAATTAATATTTAGCATTAGTCCACAATCTGGGAAGCGATGTAAATATAAAAGTCGTGCGGCGCGGCCGTGTGAGCCATCAGCCGCGATGCATTGCGCTGATACCGCGCCGGACTTTGTCACGGAGATGTACACGGAATTATTGAAACTAATAACATAGCTAGTTTACTAAAATACGAGGAATATTATGACTTATCAACAATGTGAATAATATTTGTATTATTAGGAATAATAGTCTTTATAGAAGACAAGCAAAAGAATCACCAGATGTTAAAGAAGATTTAATCATAAACGAATGTTTGTATGAAAATTAAAAGTAATTTACACTAATATTTTTGATCTAACAAATGTTACATAATGTAAATACAAGCAATAGTTGTACTTGACGTCATTATTATAAACAGTACGATTTGCACATAAAGTGTTGGTCCATCACGAAGTGTTATAAAGGCTAAATTTGCATGATCCTTTGATGGATCCTCGCAAGGCGGCGTGCGTCCACTCACGCGCCGCGCGGGCTCACGCGTGACCCCACAACCCGCGCGTCTCACCGCCAATTTGTTAGTCGGGCACATCTAGAACTTTCTAAAGATTTTAGCCTCATTACTAGCTCCGCCACAGTCGCACGCTTGTTGAGACATCTTTAAAAGCTATAATGCAATAATGTACGACTCTAATTTGTCGCAAGTCAAGATAAGTAGTCATTAAAGTTATAAACATTAAGAAAATTTTAATTGTTTTGCAACTTTGATTAATCAGAATTTTCATTAAACGAAATTGTTTTAAAACAGCACACGTATGTCATAGATATTTCCTAAGTGGAAGGAAGATAAATGCATGTAAGGGATGTTGCAATATTCTTAAAATGCAATCTTGTCAACAGTAGGCACATACTCAAAATAATATGTTGGAAGGTCGAAGCTTTTTCCCTCTTGTCACAAAGATCTTATCGAATTCGTGTGAAGTGACAGCCTCACACGTGACCCTGCTGCAACCGAGTTACGAAAACTTTAAACGAACAAAATACTCAGAAATTTGTGGCCATATATTGCGAAAATCAGGCTTCTGAGCAAGTTTATGCCGTAGCATTCAGTTTTAATTTGAATCATTCGAAATAATTCCAAATACGACCTTTTTTATAAATTTTGAAGTGGCAAACGAGCAAGAGGCCACCTGGACTCACTGAAATAGCGAAGCGACCGCTGCCCATAGACATCTGCAATCGCAGATGCGTTACCTACCTTTAATCTTGGAGGACCTGTAATGAAAACACCAAAGTACCCAATGATGTCCGTTTTTACCCTTCTGAATCGAGTAAAATGGTTGGTTATATTGCCACCTCCTGTAGGCTAAACAACTGAACTGATTTTGACATGGAAGGTGTCATTCAAATCTTTACCTGAATATCCTGAACCATAGGGTGCACTCAGATTGTTTTTATTATTTATATCTTTAAAAATAATAAATATAGTATGTTAATAAGCGAGGAATTAATATTTCAGGGCTTTACCATGGGCGCGGTTCGACCACAATGGCCGAGACTCATTCGCATTGCCGCCCACACGAGTGAATCCATTAGGCGGTGATTAACTTGTAAGTGTGGGTAGAACTGGTACATGGTACTCCAGTCAATAATCGCCATTGTTTAAAAGACGTGTTAGTTTGATCATGTAGCGGAAGTCCATTCATAAATAGCCTGCATTGATTGTACTTATCGATGTTTAGTGTTGAATATTTGAACCATAGCTGCTCTGATATATCAAAACCAGTTTTAATAAACAGTTAATTCGAATTTATTGTAAGCTTTGCTTTTTTCTGAGACTATAAAAAATGAAGTATATAAATCAGACAACCAGGAGCCGAGTAAGTAGCTAACAAAAAAACATACAGACAAATTGAGAACTTCCACATTTTGGAAGTCGGTTAAAGAGTGCTGACAACATCGAACATTCTAAAGCTTACAGCAGTTTACGAAGTTATTGCTTAGTTACAAAAGGGTACCTTTGTCAAGACTTAGTGATAGAAATCTACACTAAGGGCGAATGCTTCACAACACTGAGTGGGCACTTTATTGTCAGTGTAAGTTTTAAATAATAATTAAGTACACCGTAGGTTTGTAATATCAATCAAAATACCCACTAAACAGCTCTCCTTTTCCCGAATCTTACAGTGTTTCAGATGATGATAAGAAATAGAAATCTGTATAAATTACTTTACAGTTTAATTGTTCATTCTATTTAAGATGAGTTTCGTTGTCTCTCCCACAACTTTACTGGGATTTAGTGGCCATTGTACAAGTCTAGCCATAGTTTGTTACATGATGAAATATTGTTACTATAAATGACGTCATGTTGACGATTATGACGTAGTTTTTCCGTAATTTTTACTTCTTTTTGTAGAAAATTATAAATAAAAGAGTCTATTTCACGTTTTCAAAGTCGTGAATAAACTATTTGCAATTTATTTGATAGATGAAATAAACACTCGCCCTGATGATGGACTCCCGAAGAGTCCGAAACTAGTCGGTACCGTCACTGAAAATTACACGTGAGTTTTTGGCAAAGTTTGATAGATAAAGTCATAAAGCATTATAATTAGTAACCTAAAATCAAGCTCAATATAGTGTACAATATCCATTAGTTAAATAAACTTTACAAAAGATGTTAAATCATAAAAATAATACATCTTTGTCAGTTTTAGATAATAAAATGAACAAGATAGTGCTAAACATTCGAGTTAAGAATACAAAACAGTTTTATCTTACGCATAAGTTCCGCGGCTTTAGCAAAATTGCTTCAAAAGCTGTAACATCGGACATTCACGTACAAAAGTGAAAACGGAAAACATTTTTATGAAATAATGTAAACTATTTTGCTGCTATGCAAATAACAGAAAAGAGATAAAATGACCGAAGCGCCAATCTACAGGAATATAACAGGTGTTTACGCACAAATAATACCTTAGTTTTGAATAATATAAAAGTGCAAATAAACCTCAATATACAACAGAAAAAAGCGAATTCCTGTACAAAAACAAAAGTACCATTTGTTTAATAAGCATCGAAAAAATTTAAAGGACTTTTGTAGACGAGTATCCAGCCGCCGAGACAGAGATGACCATCACGGGCCCATCAGCGACCCCTCGACGGTCATTTATAAACACGACCATGGGAACTCAATGATAACGTATCGCACGTACTTTATGATTAAAACAAGAACGTTTTTGCTCACAATTAAGATAGTAGCCCGCCACTGGCTTCATTCATGTAGTAAACTGCGAGAGACATATTAGTAGAGACAAACTGTACATAAATTAATACTTCATTAGTAGTTTATTTTAATGTTTTTAGTATAAAGTGACACACAAACTAGCTGCCACTAGAATTCGCCTAAATAGCGAACTCTGCCACTATTAGTTACTATATTGCTATCTAAATTCTAAACAGTTTTAATTTGTAAGCTGTAAGTTTAAGTACTTATGAATTAAATACTATTCTAACATTTTATAGGGAAATATAAAATAAATAAGGTCAATCGCTTGAAGAAAAGCCACAACAATAACTTGTGATTGTATTGTGTTTAACTTGATATAAAGAAAAATTGCAAACTGGCACTAGCAACGAATCGCATAAAGTTCTCTGCATAGGGCTGTCACAAAAAAACAACCGTTGACTGCTTAATTCCCCCAAATAAAAAATAACTACGTCACTTCTTGTTCGATACTCACAAACGAAGAAATAAATGCGTAGTATGAAACAGTAGAATTATTTCTGATTCGTTCCTATTTGCCATTTAAAAATACAACTGGTACGGTCTAAAGTACACTAATACCACTGCATTCATACACCAACCTATCATTAGGTAGCACTTTAGATATAAGGTTAAACATGAGCGATTATTCGAAGTGAAAATAGTTTATTATTATTCTTACTTGGTTTCATTAGGTCAATTAAGTATACGTCGAATTTTTACTCGAAGCATATTGTGTCAACCCTACGAGGGCACGCTTGCTATCGCATCGCATCGGCGACGTGTGCGCGAGCGGTGCGTCGATTGCATCGGTTCTCATGGCCGGTGACTTGAAGCAGACGTGCACTTCCGAACTGCCTTCCTAGCTTCAATACAACAAGCTTGACAAATTTACACAAGTAACGCAAAGGCTTAAATTGTTAACAGATAAACATGCCTCTAACCGTCGCATGATCGCTGATGTCGCTATGTTGATTTGCAAGTCAATTAACTTCTACAAATTATAACAACCCTGGATTTTTATTGCGAAAACGTAAAAAAAAATCATATCTTTCATTCTCTTTAAAAATATAGAGATTTTGTTATCATTAGCTTATCAACAATACATAAGTTCTCATTTTAAAGCAATCATTTTACATAACACTTTGACTGCATAAGAAAGCACCGCAATGCAATAAAATAATTTGATAACTAGCAATCAGCGAACCGTCAGGCTCCTAGCGTCATTAGATTGTTACATCAACGTCGCCATGACAGGCTAACAATCGACTTTCCCGTTGTCAACCCGAGTCTAGCGTGACAACGCCTGTGGCGGAGTTTCCCGTCAGACTTCTGAAACACCTTTTATACCAACAACAAGCACACAAAGATGTGTTACTTGTCCTAGTTTAGTCCTATAGTGTGGAAACCTGTCAGGTGGTCGCAATATTGAAGTAAAAGAAAAATGTGAAATAGGCTATGGTTTAAATACCTGATGGGACCCAACTTCTTGATCGAAAACGTCAAAAGTAAGTTGATTTAAATAAATGTCCGTCAATCCCATAGATAAACAAAGTGCCTAATAACACCAAAAAAATATGTTAAACATGTAATACTGTATTTAATATTGTTATTAAAACTGTAATAGGTATACAATGTGAGCATAGTATTATTCTCTTGTACGCAGTAACAGAAGTCAAACGAGCAAGGACAGAGGCGACACGTCAACAAAAAACTTGCACGCGCTTGAAGAATATGCATAACAATGTAACATTGACCCAGACCGGGACTGGCCCCTCACCTCAACCCGACCCATTGGCTGCGGGACGTGAGCGTGACTTAAACATCTCAAATAAATCATATATTGATAAATTCTTCAAGATTTTCCTTGAATATATTTTATTCTACAAACGTTAGCAAAAAAAGCATTTGGTTTTCGATTTATTCAAATATTATGGTTCTTGGCTACTATCTTGTGGTCGAAGAAGCTGTGTAATTACATTTATTTTTGATCTTGGTTTAATCGGGAATAAACACAACTTTAAGATAACGCCCAGACTCACAGCGGACAGGAAATTGGAGATCTTACAGTCACCCTGTTAGAACTGACTGACGCTATGTTTATTAAAAGTATAAACAACTTAACTTTTACACCTTACAATCATGATAAGAATAGAAAATTAGAGAGGTTTGACGCGCAGGGGTCCGCTGGCATTTATTACTTGACCTAAAATTAACAATTCAATACAATAAGTTGGCTTAAATTCGCGATCCGGTAACAACAATCCACTTCAATTTAAAAGTCGGCTCACGAAGCGCTTGCTTGCCCTTTAAAATATTCCCACCAAAGACGGAATACCTTATGAATAATATACTTAAGCTGGGGAATCTGAATTTGTAAACATTAGAGGGACAATGGTAAATAATGACCATTAAAATTCAATAAGCGCATTGGAGCAATAAATCTTCATAGAAGGCTATCTTAGTAGGAACCATCTGATCCAGAATATGCGGCCAGAGGCTATTGTGCGGCCACTAGACGGCAGATATTCAAATTCTTCGCCGTACTCGGATCGCAATTTGTGTAAGCTTTTGACACCTTATACATACGCAATATTCTGTTAAACATCTTACCTTGGTGAAAACATAAACGGCCCACCAGAAACAAAGAGTTTCATTTCCTATCCTAAAAGATATGAAACAATTTTCATCAGATGAATCAATTAATTCTCATTCCTTATTCGACTAAACCCATCAATAGAATCTGTCTATGTGTCTTGTATACTTGTTGTAAGTAATCTCAATCAAAATGTTAACCTTCAAAGCTACAAGTAAAGTTCGAGAACATCGGCAGGTAAACAGAGGGGAAGTGGCACAAGCGCACTATCTCCGATGTATCGGGCGCTCTGAGGGAAGAAGTGCAAAGGTATAGGTCAAGCGGCCAGCCTCGCGAAATGTCATCGGCCGGCCCGTTAGACTGACGGTATACGATACCACACGATAATAACAATTAACTGATATAAATAAAAAATAAATATTTAGAAGAATCCAGATCCTTTAGGAGATAAAAAGGAATATTGTTAAATTAAAAGCTAAGCTAATTTAATTACGACAAAAGACTATGGTATATTTTTTAACAAAAGTATTACACACAGTCCAAATTAACGTATTTCATCATAAGTAATCAACTATTCAGCCGCAAATATAAAACCTCAAAGTTTGACATGCACAACCAGGCACGTAACTTAGTCGATTAATTCAAAGGAGCGGTGTGCGGAGTCGTGAAGCGAGGCATCTTCGGAAAGGTCGTTCGCTGACCGATAACGACGTCGGCCTTCTGCGGCCCAGCGCCGGCCGTTGCACCAGCCCTGCCGCACCGCATCGTGATCTATCAGCCACAATGTACATCGATTACCCACATTTAATATACTATCATGTAGCCATAATCATATCGTAATGACTTCAGATTATTGAAATTGATATTTTATTAATTAAAGTGTGTTGAATTTTAAAAAGAGTATAAAATAGGAGTTCATAAAAATAATTAAGTAAATATCGAAAATTAGAAAGTAAATTAATAACATAATAATAGCAAAGAACCTAAAGAATCCATGAGGCTCGCACATTTTGTTTAAGTGACTAAATTTTCTCATGAAAATATCCCGTGACAAAAGGATTAAGAATATGGTGCTTTACTGAGGTTTGATAGAGGGGAAATCTACTAAAGAATAGTATCAAATGATAAGAAAGATATGGGATGATACACTTCTGAATTTCGAATAAGGCAATGTTCTGAGTCCAATAAGTCATAGGCCTTGTTCGGACTGGGACAGTATTTTAGTGAAGTAGCAAGTAGCATTTATTTGAACAAAGGATTTACTACTGTTCGGACTCGTTTAAGCCTAAACCTACGCACTAGGGTAGTAATTTAGTAACTAAACTTATCCGAACAGCAACATTTTAGTAGAATATATTAGAAAATCCTTTGTTCGGATAAATGTTAATTGCTACTTGACTAAAATACTATCCTAGTGTGTATGAGGTCTTAGGGAGTTGTCTCCTGAGCTAAGGTCAGCAAAAGCACTGCAACAGTTCCTGCGTACATTAAAACATTATTCTCGACGGTCATTACCATAATAAATGTTAATAAAGTCACTGCACATGCGCATTAGCCACTCGTAAATCATCCGAGAGTTTGCTATTGGTTTTTAGCATCGGCCTGTATCAATTATGGTGCGGACTATGGCAAGAGGTTAAAATATATAAAGATACAGAATGTTGCTCTACTTGATAAAATGTATTTAAAAATATTAAATGCAATTTTCTTCAATATTGTCAAGACTTGTTTTATTGCATTTATCCTTTTGTTACAAACAACTTAATGAACTATCAAACTATTTTTATTGTTTTTAATTGTGATAGATTGTGACAATCATCAATGCCTGGTCTAGTCACCCAATCTAGGAGATTCAGTAATCAGTTCCTAACTTCGCCTTTTGCTTAAATCTAGAATCAATTTAATAAAACTGCATCATTTATTTATTATCTTGGTAGAGCATCTTGCCCTGCAGTATTTCTCAGCGGGCGTGCATAATGTTGAAGAGGGATAACTCTCGCCCACGTGTGATTGTCCTGCAGGACTCGAGCATGTCGCAAACTGCTACACTGATACTATTCCCTCATTATGACATCGCCTACATGAATATTAAACACTTTAAAAAGATAAGAGATAACATGTAATTAAAAGAATCAATTTGTAAAGACTTACTCCTGTTAAAGTACGAGTAAATTATTAGGTCGTTCGGAAAGTCATTTCGTTTTTTCCCGATAGAGGATTTAATTGAATTTTTCGCACCCAAATTCTCACTCAAGCCGTTTAATTATTATATGCTTTGAAAGCTCATATAACAAGGCTAGTTTGTGAAAAGTTTCAATTAATTCTACGTTATAGTTTTTGGTTGGTGCCCTTTTAAATATGGAGAGCGAAAAGCAAAATTTTCGACTTATTTTATGTTTTGCTACAGAAAGGCTAAAAATGCTGTTGAAGTCAGAAAGAAATAGACCGATGTGAATGGAGAAGGTGTGTTGACAGTATGCCAGTGCCAGAACTGGTTCGCTAAATTTCCATCCGGCATTTTTTACGTCGAAGAGTTTTCAAGTTTTGAAGGCTGGTTGAAGCTGATAAATACAAAATAAAGTTTTGTCACTCGCCAATAGCTTCTACAGCTTGAATGGGATACAATGACATACCCAGACCTAGCACTATTGTTAGTATAGGCAGAATTGTCTATAATTTCCATCAAAAAAACGAAATGACTTTCCGAACAACCCAATAGTTACCAAATATTAGGACCACAGGACCCAAATTAATCTTTGTACGAGTAGTTACTGATAAAACAAAGACGAGAGGACCCAAAAGTTTCAACAATTAAATGCCAACAAATAGAGAAGTGTAAGGGTCTACTGACTTATAAAATGTGGACTTGTCAGAACAATGGGAGTGGTTGAAAAGTTTAAAGTTTGTGAGCAACTTTTCAATCAGGCCCGGACCCGTATGCCCGTGTGAGTTAAATCTCACAGCCGTTTCAAACTGCCCTTTTAAGAATTGCTAGTATCGTGTGGAAGAGATTTTGTACAGACAAAAATATTATTCTTACTTAAACACAAAGTGAGTTCATTTTGATTGAAGTTTATAAGATTCTAGTAGGTACAAAAACTTATATCTCTCATGCTCTCAATAAAAAGGAAGAGCGATATGTTTTTGTACTAATTTTATGTATCAAAAAAGAAGGGAACTTGAATATGCATTCAACGACTAATATTAATAACAAAGTGATAAGTTCTAAGAGCGTTTACTTCTCATAAAGTCGACGTAATTTTGATCCATATTAAACTAGCCTCAAGTGAGGTCGCGACTCAAAAAACTTGGTCGCAGAGAGCGGGCGATGGGCCGCAAACTGATAAGTGAATTTCCTATCGCAATATCGACGATGCCCTCTTTGTGCTTCTTAGCTTCCGTAGTTTTAGTCCCACTGACGCCCGCATTCCTGACTTAGAAAGCCTCTAAGATAGGACCAAGTTCATGACTTTTACTAGTCTCAAGTATACAATCTTTACTTATTTATAGACGCAAAACAGTTAGTTACCTTTGCTTTTATAATGTTAAGGAGATATATTTTTATATTTTCTATTTAGAAAAAATCAATTGTGTGCTTTAAAAAAAATAACCTAAAAGCAACCCTAAGCTCAATTTGTAATTCTGGCATGTTGAATTTCCGACTTTCAACAGCTAATATATTTAAATAAAAATAAACTGGTCAACGAACAAAGAACAGAGTTATGGACAAATGTTTTGCATCGCGGCCAACAGCCAAATATCGTTAATGGTACTTCCAGAAATAAAATTTCGGACGAGTTAAATGCACTTTATTTGCGTGCGGTCAAAGTATTTACACAACTCGTACTTTATGGGTGCGAAAGACTTTTCCTGTTTGAGAACGATTTGTTTACTATCTTATTGCTTCCTTTAAACATTACACTTATGTTAGCTGATTTTTTTAACATATTTGATTTACAATTTCGATTGAAAGTTATAAAATATTATACAAAAGTAGACTCTGTAGTACAGTCTTCAAAAGCATCGTCTTATATTCTTTCTTTAATTTGAAATATAAAGTTAAAGAAAAATTAAAAATAAGGTTCAGCCAAATAAGTGTGACACAGATAATATATGCCTTCCTTCAATCTGATTCACCGCATACATCCGGCTACATGGACATCGACTTTGATATTATCCTTATAAATATTCAAAAGCGAAATAAATAACTTTTTACAACACTAATTCGTTTAAATACTCCAGTAAAGCGTCAAGAACTAAATATTTCGACAACAAATAAAACGTCGTACATTCAAAGATCACTGGCAGGCTGCCAAATGACATGCATTTGTCCGTCCGAACGGCCGACGGTCAACGCGCCGGGCAACAAACGCGCGGGCATGCGTTACTCACTCCTTCGTGTAAATAGAACATTCTTTGTCTGCTGCTCCCCTGGTATCCCAAAGACAAGGGCACCGTCTTATTTTAGCTTTAAATAAGTTAAATCTGAGTTCCCATTGCCGAAACATATTGTCATCCCTCTTATATTCGTAGAAAAAAACAGGGACAATAATGTTTTGATGCAAATGATTAGAGAGGAATTTTAGGGTAATCGCATAATAAGTAACATCGAAAACAAAAAACGATCAAAAGATTAATGAACGGCATCGAAAAGCTTAACTAAATAGTTACGACATAGTATTGTGGTAACACATAATAACCGTTATTATGACGAAGCAGTTTTTTTTAAGTTCCGATTGATCCGCGTAGCTATTATCGATTTTATTACAAAACACGCAATATTCGTATGAATAAAGTAAAACGGTCAACAACGGAGAATGACAATACGTGCGATGATTTTGCATAATTTTATTGATCTAAATACCCGTGGATCATTGATCATCCGGTCAATAATACGTATTAAACTTGTCACTCTTAGCTAGTGATTGGACAAATGTTTATCATATCGATATAACACACATACAGTTAATTTCAAGCCATCATTTTTTAAATTAGGCCTGCAAATCATTGCGACGGGCTTCTAATTTCGCATACATCGTTTGTAATTCCTCACTATAAATTCATTTTGGAACATCGAAAAAAGATTTCACGAAAAATAAAAGGTTTGTATTTTAGGTGCAATTGTTTACCTACAGTGGTTACTTTGAGCAGTCAAGTCGATCAACCTTGAGTTTCTAATACCGAAACATCGATCCCAAAACATACTATCTCTTTCATTCTCTTAAAATAAACAGAGATTACAATATATTTGTTCAGGTCTCACGACAGTGGAAAGTCACGTTTACTGATACCGATACTTGTATCGATAGCTTCAGGCTTCTTAGTTCCCATCACTATATCAATTTTGTGCAAATCTCAGTTGACCGATGGTGCGTGCCAAATGACACGATCGATCATCGGCGCGATGTCTTTGTGTCTAACACCAGGTGTGTCTCGGCTCGCGCTGCACCTCCCTTATAGGCTTAAGAACTGAATGCATATCATCTCGCCTACTTCATCCAATTTATAGACTACCATATTCACTTAAAAGCTTTTACTTTTCGACACTCATCAGTCAAATAGTACATTGACGTGTTTAAGATATTGAAATCAAAGTGATTTTTGTATTTTGCAAATCATCATTGATGATGATTGACCATAAATACTATTTCCGTCTTAAACAGCTTGAAACTCACCAAGAATGTAGAACTTATAGTTGATGTAAAGAAATATTAATTTTACACAATAAAAACATGTCCGCAAACGATCACAAAGTATGATAAAAATGTATCCCGACCTCTCGCCTTTCAAATCAAACACGCAAACAGCCGGCCAATGTTTGCACCCTCGTACATTGTTTGACCAAACTTTTCGCGGCCCAAATCTCGGTTAACACGTCGGAACCCTTGTTGCCCAATAAAAATCAACGCAAGTCCGGTGCGGATATCGGAACTTTCCCGCGTTCAAAAATTTCACCGAAGCCACAAACATCTTACCACTAGAGACAAGCGAAAATGTGATCAATTGCTTTGGAAATAAAGATCAATGTTAGTGCACTTATAAATTGGTATCAATAATACTCCCTTTCGGACGATTTGCCCCATATGTTGAAAACAAGTGAACTGGCTTCTTAACACGCTGGACACCCCAAATTGAGTGAACTCGAGGGTAGGAAATTGCTTGAGGTTTATTGAAATTTCCTGTGGGTGAATATCACACATGCTTTAGGGTGCAGATTGATTTTAATAGATTCTGAAAAATATTTGAAAGAATCCCTGTCTTCCTTTTATCGGCGGAAATTCTAATATTTTGAGACAACAACTTTATACTGTTTTCAACTTTTGTATAAACATTTTTATGTGCAAATAAAATAAATACCAAAATAGTATGCAAAATTATACTAAAATCTTTAACGTTCGCTAATAAATATGAAAAAATATTCAAATTATTATTTGTACAATATTCATACAGATTTTTGTCGCATATCACCACATTTTCGTAACATTTTTCTCTACAAACATTGTCACGGACCCTTACTGTGACTTATTCATGGTATTCGCATATTGGCACTCCGCCTAACCGGAAAGGTTCAATTGGGCGGAAAGGCTTGACCGCCGAGGTCGAGTGACCCTTTCCCTCGCCCTTCCGCCTACTAAGGCTTTCATAAGAGCTTTAAAAGGATTCTTTGGAAATCCCTTATGAATTTATTGGCTATAAAATGATTTTATTTTTACGAAATTGTTGTACCACTGGTTTTGACACTCTAGTATTAAAACTCTACTATTTATAGTTTCATGTTACATTTGTTTCTAAGCAAATTTTATGGACTATGGACATGGACTTTAAATTATACTCTATCAAACATCAAATAAATTTGTAAAAGACAATTATTCTTTAAACGTTTACAAACTTAAAAATATATACAAGTATTTTGTTTACGGGTCATCTGATAAAATTTGTGAAAAAATCTTTTATTTCTACATAAAGTTTATGTCGCAAGAAAAATATTGCTAAGAAAAATCTCCCCCAATGATGACTTCTAACAAAAGGTCTGCCACCTAGCTCGCTTAAAAATTTAGCAAGACCATTCAAGCTAGGTAATACAGACGCTGTGAGCGATGAAACACTGGCTAGGTAGTTAGTGCTTTATTTATAAACGACTAAATTCTCTCCCTAGCAGATAGGTAGACAGGTTTTAATCATTGAAAATCTTTATGGTTACTTTATACTACTACTTTTGTCAGCGACTCCGTCCACGCGGATTGAAACCTTTGTACTTACAAATGTATTGCCTATGTATTCTTCCAGACTGTGAATTTCATCTGTGCCTAGCATCCAATACTAAATTATATTATTTCATTTTCTATGAACTAAATTCGGTTTGTAATTATAAAATAAAAAGCCGCATACCATAAATCAAACACTTTAATATACAAAAACTAAACCAAAACAGAACTTTGATGAGATCTAACATCACTCACTTACATTTACAAGTTGTTCCACAAAAGTTTTATTGTTTCCATTCTGTTTGAATTACTTGATATAAGAAGTACATAAAAATGCTCTGTATAGAATCAAAAAGATATAACTTTAAACTCATAATACAATCAAAATTTTTAATAAAATCCGATTGTATTAGAAACTCTAGTACAAATAAATCTAATAGGATTTAATTCTTAATTGAAATTGTGATTGAACGGTATTTAATATCAGACGAAGGCAACTTTACCCACCGTTTGTAGTAACAATAGCACAGTGACGAAGAAGAAAACAGTGGGCGGGAACGACTTGGACGATTTGCCTTTCAATGAATGTGGCACCACCACTGGCAAATTTAAGGCTTGGTTGTTGCAACGGTTCAACTGTGAACAAAATAAAAGTTATTTAAAAACGCTAACAACAACCTCTGTCGCAAAAGGATAGCTCAACCGGGCCAGACACCATCTACTTGATAAGAGGCCTAATTGAAGTTCGCTTACTACTTTTTAAAAAGAAAGAGGACGAAGACAAAAACTAATTAATAAATAAAAGCTCTCTGTTTGTGTGCCCTACTCCGTACATTCGAGATAGGAAAAGAATCACCAAGTCATTTACTTATAACGGTTACATAACTTTGGCCCAGATCAGACACTGCTTGGTGCCTTGTCACTTTCAGCTGCAAATAATGTGGTAAGTTACCTCACAGCACGTGGTCTCCGGCGAGCCGACGCAGCCGGAGCGGCATCCGCGTATCACCGCCTCGTACGCGTTACCCTTCGCTATCACGGACGTGAAGCACTTGTCATCAACACTGTGGCAGGTTATTGTGTGCACCCTGAAATAATACATTAAATTTAAATCCAAATAGATATCTTCACGACCTAGTAAAGAAATAACACATGCGTTATCAAGGGTTTGAGGATCTGAAAACATTCAGAAGTCTTGATTTATCCACAATCCATGATCTAAAGAAGATTGGGTCGCTTTTTTTTATAAGAAAGGGGGCAAACGAGCAGCGGGATCACCGAGGTGATCATCGACGCCCATGGACATCTGCAATACCAGAGGAACCACAGATGCGTTGCCGCGTTTATAAATTGGTACTTTTAAACGGATAGGAAACGTACCTGTATTTTGTTGGATCTAAGCATGCTTTGAGTGGTGCTTCGGACTTGTAAGCGCATACATAACACTCTAGTGCGCGTTTGGGCGTCGTTCTTGATACGGGCACGGTCTTGGGCGTCGGCAGTATTGCGGGTGCGCGCCTCCCCGACCCAGCGTCCGACTTCTCTGATGCGTCTACGTCATCCTCTTCCTCATCTTCACCTTCTTCATCGTCATCATCCTCTTCATTCCTCCTCCGAAAAGTAATTCACGAGATTTCGTTACGCTAGTTTGCTTACGATAGTACAAGTGACGCCATCTATTGGTCAACTTAAATATAAATCAGTACAAAATGTAAAGAAGAAAGTATATTTTATAATTTATTAAATAAAATTTGTGCACTTTGCGCTATTTATATCTTCTTTACATACTTTAAAAACCAATATCTATACATTTCTCTGATTATTAGCACTAATTTAGATTAAAATAAACTCATATAATTAGTGTGAAACGGTGAAATAGTTTAAATTTT
The DNA here is from genome assembly GCA_013186455.1 of Papilio dardanus tibullus. Classification (NCBI taxonomy): domain Eukaryota; kingdom Metazoa; phylum Arthropoda; class Insecta; order Lepidoptera; family Papilionidae; genus Papilio; species Papilio dardanus. The sequence continues at coordinate 251,632 of QDHC01001518.1, forward strand.
GTTTGCGAAAGCAATCAAAATGTTTGTATGATTTTAGTTACATTTTGACAGTTGATGCATATTTAATAATTGAAAGTTTAAAAAACTATGATTACACTTTTCTAAGAAATATAAGCGTAGAATACAAAACCATAGAAGTGTTACTTTATAAATAACTGATTTATTGTAGTTTGAACGTTATATTTAAAATCGTAACCAGTTTATATTGATGACTTAAGGTTATCACATGGTTTTGCTTGGATAAATGTTTAATATTGGTATATATTTAGTATGCTATGTTTACTCACTCATCATCATCATCGTCCTCTATCTTGGCGTGGGAGCGGGCCGGGAGGAGCAGCAACATGGCCAGCAACAAGAACATGCGCCACTTTACCATCGCACACGGTATAATTTTATCCTGTATCTTATTACCCCCGGGTACACGGTAGATTTGTCATTTTCATACAAAAATTTTTACACTGTAAATATTATTGGGAAAATCCAAAAAAAATTATGATTGACAACATACATCAACAGATGTTCATTTTTAGAATTGTATTATTTCTTTTTATAGCTGTCAATCAATCGTCTAATATATCCTCTTTCATGATTATGTCATGAAGTTTCACTAACTTCGATAAAAGGCAAGTTAAGGTTAAATAAAGTTTTGCTGCTTCAAAATGCTTACAAGACGGGTGATAATGTTTTGCAATGCTATTGTACAATAGCGGCTGTGCCATTTATAGCCTCCCATAAAATAGGACTGTTCAATGTTGTGTTAAACTAATATCGTAGTTATTTTAGCATTGTTATTCATTACATATTGGCTTCACACATTGGCTTCATTACACCGAGTTCGCGGAAAATACGAAGATTTTATTTCGCATAAAGCCGTTTTTTGCATGACATCGGTCTAATGAATCCTTAGGGTGAGAAACTTAAAATAAATACGAAAAGCCGGTTTAAAAATAATTTAACTAGCGACATCTCTGAATCTCTTTTTAAACTATCTTCTCGCTCATAGATGTCGCTGTATTATCGTCAAATAGACTACTATGCGCGATAACGAGGAAACTATAGTTTATATAAATTAACAATTGATATCATAGTTTTGGGATTTTTTTATGTTATCAAATCTCAATTCACAATAAGTCACATCATAGTATTTTTGATAGCTTCTAGAGAATATATTCTACTTTCCGACAACGTTCTTTGTTCAATTATAAAACAACACAATACCCATACCTATACAATACGCTTTTAAACCCTGACTGATAGCTTCCCATCATCGGCATCGTTAATAAACGAGAAGCCTAAACGTAACTCTTTGAATAGGCGCGTCTACGTCGGCGCTTTGCGTCGCTCACGCCTAACTGGGGCTCAGGCGGTTATCGCGGCACAAAGCGTGGGGCGGCCTATCCAGCCGCAGAGGCCCGAATACACGACCTCATTAAAAAATGAAACCGCACAAACATCCCCCGACAAAACCTCCAAGACTCGTCAAAGCGAAAAGCGCTACCTAGCGGAGAGTAGCGGAACTACGCCACTCGCAAAACCAACCTCTGTACTTTTTTAATTAGCCTCATACAGTGAGTGAATGAGTGAAATACGTAAGATTTTTTTTTCTCTCGTATGCGGTTAGTTTGGTAGCTTTGAGTGGAGTATGTTAATTCACAAGTAGCCTCACTCTGGTGCTTTTTGAACTGTTCGGTTGGGGTTCTCCCGAGTGCGGAATAAGGCTTATGTGTAACTTTAAGCGCTCGTACAGGAGTTAATTAGCAGGGAATTTGTTATAAATAAATGGAACAGTGCCGGCGCCGCCTCGTATTGAAGCTTTATTTTATCACCTTAATTATTACATTTAATTGTATATTAAAATTAAACCAAACTTTTGGTGGTTATATTCTTGACTAACAATTACTAAATCATAGACTAATTTAGCTTATTTTATGGGACTTTAAAAACAAAGTTAATGGTAATAAATATAATGATTTATCAGTGAGCTTTGCGATATTGTATACAATATCTACATTATTTCCTTTTATCGCAGTCTCATTTAATGTTAAACAACTACAACAGATATCAATTAATTTCACGCGTGAACAAATAGGTATAAGTATAATAGTTAGATTCGCGGAGATCCCGGTCGTCCTTCAAAACTTCTTTTATCTCACAGTCTTGGTTCGTTCAAAAAGTGCAAACTCTGTACAAAGTTCACTTTCGCCTTGTGAACTAATTTTTCGCTCGGTGTCAAGTTCAGGGCTGCGGGAGCGCGGCGAGGTGCGGGGCGCGCGGGGAGAGAGCTATGATAAAATAAAATATTCATTATGATTGCTCCAAGCGGCAATGTTCGCGGGTGCTCAGCTATACTTGCCTCAACGCTTTTTGGCTGTTGAATTAGACTGGTATAAATCTAATAAGAAACGGACTTAGTTTATTATTCTTATATGCCTGTCTTGTTACGGCCAATTAAAATGAATCCAACCAAAGCATACTAACGATTACAATTAGCAATAATTTATTCTTTACCTCTGTTTCCTTTTAATTATCTAGTATTATGTAACAAGTAACGCGTTTGTGAAATTAAATTTTCTTAATTTTCATTCTACGATCAAATGTCCATCTCAAAAGATTCAGGTTAATCATGCATTAAACAACAACTTATATAATATTTTAACAAATATATTTAATTAAAATCTCGAGTGCCAATTTGAATTATACGGACTATAGAGAAACAAGACTGACTGAAAACTGACGTAAAAATCTTCCCCGACCTGCCTCAAACAGTGGAAAGTGAATCGCGGCCGTCTACACTTCGCTTAAACATTTTCTTTTTCCTCTTCCTGCTTAATTAGGCTATTAATCCGCGAGTTCGGTCCCCCTACATCTTACCCCCTCCTTATTAACATTCGACGCTCAATCTCTAATACTTTTTACAACTAACTTTATTAAACAACTTGTTGAATTTTATTTCTTCGTTACTGTTCTGTACTAGTATATTATTCGTTAAACATAATCAATCACTTTATTTTTATACTAGCTGTCGACGGCAACTTTGCGCGGAATCAAAATAAAACATAATAAGTATTGCCTATCAAGCATCCTGGACATTTTTATTATTATCTTAGGCTTTAATGTTGGATTATTACAATATTATTTAGTAATAGTTATAAAAAAAGTGTTAGAACATTTTTAATATTGTTTGAAACATTCTAATTAGAATAGCTTCGTAATTAAATTCTGATACGTGCACAATTGTCGAAAATAATTCATTACTAAAACAAATGAGAAAGCACTACACATTTATTAATGAAATTCTAATTAGAAAACGTCTATTTAGAATTATCATTGGATTCGTTTATCTCGTCTTATTAGAATACTAGCTGTTGTGCGTGACTTCGTCCGCGTGAAATTAAGTAATATATCCTATGTTACTCGGGGATAATATAGCTTTCTAATGATGAAAGAATTTTCGAAATCGGTCCAGTAGTTCTTGAGTTATTTCAATACAAACAAAATACAAAAATACAAAGTTCCTCTCTTTATAATAGTATAGATATAACTTTCCTCTAATAATATAAATACGAAAGTTTTAAGGGATATATGTTAGAAGTCATCTCCAGAACGGTTTAATCTCGATGACATTTTGTACTTTAAAGCATAGGAAAAACCAGGAGTAAATAACTAAGAAGAATCAGGAAGAAGCTGGTACAGCGGTTGGTACTGGTACATTCATAAAATGTAATTAAAAATACAGAACACCCTTGTTCCTGATACTTCTTATGATACATAATTTGCTCCAATGAGACCCCTGGTCTATGTTACTAAGTTCCCAGTGTCTTCCAGTATCGTATAATTAACGATTTATCGGTCCTTGTTTATCGCAGTACTTTCTACATTTTTTTCGGATTAAGAGGACTAAGTTACTGTACTTAATTAAGTTTTTTAATTCCACACGGTCGGAGTCGCGGGCCAGATGTAGTCAAGAATAGTTTTAATACCAAACCTTCACAAAATATTATTAAAGACAACATTATTGGTCATTTTAATTGCCAGCTTGTTGAAAATAATGTTGGTTAATATAGATTTATATACTTAACCTTTTGACTTAAGTATTTAACGAGTTAATTTAAACATTTTCTAAGAAACTAATAAGCAAACTCATTTCATGTAAACTCTAGTATTTACTAATTAGATCCACAATACTGAATACATACACTTTATGTCACGTCAGTATAAAACTTTATACATCTCGGTGATTTCGTCTAATTACAATTCTAAGTTTGAACATCTAGATTTCTCTGCGTTTCAGCAACTAACTAAACATTCCCTAATTTCATACCCCAAGAGACTATGAAGTTCTAGCGAAACGAAACTCAGGCGACGGGTATGAACCATTTAAGCTTGATCCGTCATTTCCCCCCTCCATGCTCCTTATCGTTTATTATAATGATAAGACGTAAAGGGGTGGACGGATCTGGTTTCGCTGGTGTTGTCAAATACATACGAACACGATGCTGACAGAGTTAACATCCAACTTATTAGACGTTTCGGAAATTCGGTTTCGCCTCGCCAGCATCACTGAGTAGCATTAGTGATGTACCATGCGCATTTAATATCGACAAACTTAATACGATTTTTTTACCATGTAGGAGGTTACTTATGCACAGTGTTCTATGATTTTTTTTTCGTTTATAAATAACAAAAGTCACAGTTAACAAAAATAACAAATTGCACAAAATATCAATTCAATCACTTTGAGCATGTTCTGGTTCCAACGTTTTCTATAAAATTGTGAAAAAAAAAGTATTTATTTATCAAAATCATACAAAAAATATATAACTAATTAAATATTGGTTCTTTATGTTATGTTCCTTCTGTACATAGTTATTCTCATTTTACTTGACGTTGCAGTCGAGAAATACAACAAAAGTAATTAAAAAAAACTAACTAGGGTGACACGATGACCCGATGTGGGCCTTGGCCTCCGAGAAAAAATCTCTCCAAACTTGGCGATCCCGCGCCATCCCAACCCAATGGCGGACGTGGAGCTCCCTTTTGTCTGAACAAAAGTAATTAGTGTTATTAAACTTCAAATACTATCGATACTTTTATTAATATAAAGCAAATACTATGAAACATCGATACCAGCAATAATGTATCAATAGCATCACTAATCGATATCCAGTCGGTAATGCAAACGTTTGTACTCAGCTGGCCCGACTCCGCTCGGGGCA
>QDHC01001518.1:275286-307867 GCA_013186455.1 Papilio dardanus tibullus
TCTACTATATATTTAAATTAATGAAATTAATTGATTTTAAGGGTATAACGTTTTTAGTTTAAAAAAAATATTTTTTGCAACATTTGTACGGATAACGTAGGTTTTGATTGTTTAGGATTTAGGACCAAAAAGAAAGACATATTATACATAATTGTTTTTATTAATTAGCAATGTAATATTACTTTTTAATTTTATTAATTTATTTTGGTAAAAAGTGTTTTTGTTTACGTTAAGTTGTTATTATGAGTATTAAGTTAATTGAAAAAGAAAAATGTTTTCTGCTATGTCTGATTTTTTTTAGTCTATGATAAAAATCCGCTTGACCGCGCGTATGGAAAGCGCAGCGCAACTTCGTCCGAATAAACTTGATACTTTGGAAACTTTTTAAAAAGAAACCCTCGAATAGAAAACTTCGTTCTTATACATTTATCCTTTTATTGTTCCATGATCGTAACAAAAATATTTATATGTACTATGCGTATTGTAAAATCATATTATTTTTATATTGAATTTAAAAATACTAACGCTGGTATCCATAGCCGAAGCAATTGCACAACATTTTTCTTTTTCAAAAAGACTAGCTGTTGTTCGCGACTTCGTCCGCGTGAAGTTAAAAAATATAGCCTATGTTACTCGCGGATAATGTAGCTATCTAACGGTAAAAGAATTTTTGAAATCGGCCCAATTTCTTGAGTTATTTCAATACATACAAAAATACAAACTTTATAATATTAGTATTAGATTGAGACATTCGGTGTGATGTTTCGGTAGTGGAAACACACGATTTGCCAAACAAAGAACAGAAACAAAAGAACTAATAACGCATAAATGTTTAAAAAGTGTTAACAATACAATCTACATGTATATCTAAATACCTCAGAATAAATATAAAAGTTTTCTTATCCGTGTCCAAGACTAGGGAGTTTAAAAGTTTAAAAGTGCGTTGTGCTAAATAACAGTCAAGTAATTCAGTACCCTAAGGAGGTCTCATACAGAGGGACGATAAACTGTTAAACCGCGGGAGGCAGCCTCCCCACCCCTATAAACAGGGTCGTAATTTATGACACCTAGAACCCTTCCCCGGATGGACTCGGCTCTGTGGAATTTTCGAGTATTTTTGTGAAGTCGGTTTCACGTAAATATATATACTAAAACTTATACATATGACTTACGTACCTATTTAAATTTTATTAATTTATTATTTTATGAAACTAGCTGTTGTTCGCGACGTCCTTCGCGGTGAATTCAAAAATATACTCTATGTTACTCGGGGATAGTGTAGCTTTCTAACAGTGAAAGAATTTTTGAAATCGGCCCAGTAGTTTTTGAGTTACTTCAAAAATAAAAAGTTTCGCTCTTTATAATAAGCCAACGGTGTAAGTAGGTATAATTAAATTATCACTATTTTATTTCATCTTAGTTATGTAGTAGTAAGTAGTTATTAAAATATGATCATGTATGAATAATTTGCTTTTTAATTATTTAAACTAACACAGCAAATAAAGTAACTTAGATTAATATTTGAATCCATGAATGAATAAATGGCGCCCTACATTTTACAGTTTGTGAAAAAGGTTAGCTACACGGAAAAAGTGTGTAGAAACCCAGCATCGAGTTAAGGATTTTAACTTTTTAAACAAAAACTTATAAATAAAGTTGGTAAAAATATAAATCTCATCATTTAACTTAAGATTGTCTTGTTGACTTTCTACATATCATTTCTTCTTTTTTAATTGTAATAGTTTTTAATAGAATCCGTAATTACAATTTAACTTTTTCAGGGTCTAATTCACGATATCGCTATTTGCTTCTTTAATAAAATATTACATGAATTCACGTAAGTTTAGGAATACAAAATACAGAGGTATACAACATTTAATTAATGCTTGAAAATTTTTAATATCAAGTTGAGCAACGCTCAGTAAAAATCCTAAGCAAACAATGAGCATCGCACGATCGATACAAACGTCTGACCAACACAAGTACATATTTCAAATAAATATATAAAGGCTCCTATTTTACCCTTATGGCCGGCACGGTCCGCGGCCATCTTGGAATTCGTCCCCCTCCCCCGCGTCCCGCCCACGCTCAATCTTACCCCAAACATCGCCCCCTCGATCTAAGGGGCCTTTGAAAGGCCGAAACCTACTAATACTAATGCCCTCTATGTATGCGTGTGTTAGATGTAACACACAGCTTGTATCATAAATTGCTTCAATTTCGTTCATTTCATAAAATTACTAGTCTGTACTAGATAAGGTAATCTTAGACGATCTAATATGCTCTGCCTAGATATTACAATAGGACTTGTTAAAGATTTTATATTTAGTAATAACTGTATTTATAACTGAATGTTGTCCAATTACAATAGTTATTATTTTTTTTTGACAACCCTAGTAGCACCCGTACTATCTATAATACTAGTCTACTTTCTTTAATATTATTGTATTAAATATATTTATACATAACATGTAGCTTTACATAGTATGTACGTACCTAGATATAGTAAGTTATTCATGAGAGTATCTTTTAAAGGGAAAATCTCTACTTTTATGTCGCCAACATGTCATAAAGCCGTGCTGTAAACTCACATCGTAAAACTGTATCGTAACAAAATTATTATAAATATTTATCTACTTCTAATGTTACATTATAGCTTCACAAAATATAACTTGCCTGTACTATTCACATATTTGTTTTTTTTTTTCAAAGTTTGAGTATTTAAAAATACAAGGGGATTACCGAAAGTACATTCGCTACGAACGTCAAAAATGTATGAAACTGACATTGACGTTCGATAAATCATGTGCTTGTCACGTGTGAGATATCGAACGTCATTGTCAGTTTCATACATTTTTTGACGTGCGCTATAGAATCGCTTCGTAGCGAATTAACTTAGGGTAACCTCCCTGAACTACAATTAGATAAAAACAATACTAAAATGAAAACGTTATAATACAAACTTAATTTCACTTCTCTTTGTCATACAACTTACTATTCATTGTATCATATCAGTGGTATAAATAAATAGGTAACACGACATTTCCTTAATGTAGATCCAATCAGTCACCTCAAAGAGCATTTCAAAGATAATTGGCATTGAGCAAAACACGCCTTTCCCAACACCCCCACAGCCGACGCATTACCGAAATAAAAAATTCACGTCGATTTCCAAAGGAGGTTTCCATCTAAACCGATACGGTGACTAAACACAAAGCCCCCAAGGTGCACGCACACAGGCAAAGGCGCGAGTAAAATCACTCGCCACTTCAATACATCATTCATTCGTCCGCCGAGAACGTTTCGACACCAATCTTCCATTTGGCAAGAAAATCGATACACGTCGTGGCCATATAAGCATTCCGGGGGAGGTAGACGGGGTGTCTTAAGGGGAGTTAAGGTTTAGTCCCGAATATTGAATTTCCCTTGGGACAAACCCGTTTCGCTTTGTCCCTTCGGTCGGGGTCGTGTGAGCCTCGATGCCCGGGCTCGCCGCCTACGCCCGCACATATATACTGTTGTACATAGGTGTATGTGCGTGGAACTCGTGCGTAAGTGTCGGATAATAACATTGCGCGGCTACCAGCCATACGTGACTCTGAGAGCGTTTGACGGGCCCCGGGCCGACGTCTCCACACTATGCTATATGTACGTATATGCGAGCACGCACCCGGTATATGACACACGGTGTACTTCAAAGCAACTAAATTAGGTCCCTCGCACTGAAATATTACAAGTACGTGTTTCAATTTTGGCGTGCACACCATTTTTTTAAGCCAACTATTTTTTCAATTTATTTTATAAGCTCGCTTTGAAATATTAAGCAGCCTAATTTCATATTTTGGTAAGAATTCAAATTATTTTAAACATTTACTCAAATTTTGCATCCTATGTTTTTAGTTAAACTCTACATGCATAATTATTTTAAGTATTTTAAACGTGGCAAGTGTAGGTACAAATTTATTCACTGGTCCGTAATTTTATTTTAATAAGCCTCCATACATTATAACGTTACACGATGAAAGAAGAACGCTTTTAGCTTCACCGAAATCCCCACCTTCTCCCCGTTTTCAATCAGGCGCCAGCTTTTGTACGGCGGAACTATTGCTCAAGGTGACATACATATGGGCCGCTATCTATCCCGCCTTTTAATCCCACATGCTTGTATCGATATTGCCGAGATTGAACTGTTTTATGACCAAACATCGCCCAACATTTATAAAGCAAAATATAATCTCATTATAATCAAAGGAAACTATGTATTGTTTTGAATCTATTATAGTTTTCGTAACAGTTTTTAGAAGCAATCTAATTTAAATACTTTTTCAGATAAGATCAGGGCGCCTCCCCCGTGCCTGAGCTCCGTCGCCCGAAGGACTTGTTAGAAGCATCGGTCGAGAATCACGTTCGCTTTGAAAAAATCTCCTTTGATGCTTCTCCTTGTTACAACCGGCTTCCAACTAGCGTTCTACACGTGTATTAAATCTTTAACTCTTTGTCGATAAAATCCATTCGATTATAAACTCTATTGTAATAAAATAAAGCAGATTTTGGAATACAGTTTCGTGTAATAGAATAAAATAATTTCAAGTAGGCTCGCGTGCTTGGGATTTTGTAAGTGTTTTCTCTTTGCACAAAAAGTGAAATGTGGTTTTAGCGGTTATGCTTTACAGATTTTTTTCGTTTCAATTGGAAAATATATTCGGTGAGCTCATATATTGCAACAGTTTTTGAACAGAATTAGTGCTGTTTATGTTAATCGGTTACGTAATTTGTTTCGGTTATGGCTCAGACGAATTTTTGGTCCTTTTTACCTTATAGCTATTTAGTAAAATGTCGCATATTCAGCAACGATTTTTTAAGCAATTTTAAGGTAACATTAAAAATCATTTTTTGTTCCAAAGTATTTTTTAATATTTTTTAATATTTTTTAATATTTTTTCAGGAGTGCAAAACTTTCGTATCCGACACTCACATCGACGTTTCATTCTCTTATAAATTTTCGTATTTATTTTAATATTTTATTTTGTCATTTATCAAGCAAAAATTCTCATAGCGGGCACACTTTTGATATTTGAAGCATAATGTATAATGCCGCCCTCTGATTAACATTTGACGAACTGGATATTCCACTCCGGTAGACTTTTTGAAGCCACGCCGTATACGATGAGAGAAATAAGAAATTGCCTCTACTTTTGTACTTGTCTATTTATGTTTTCCTCATTATTCCAATCTTTTTATATTTTTTGACCGCAAATTACGTCGTAATTTCTTAATCTTTAAAAGTAATTATAGTTCAGCGAGCCATTCGTTTCTTAATGTACAGAAAAAAATATTATATGTAATTACTAAAATTATTTATCACAAAAAAAGTTGTACTTATTCACCTGTGCCTTTTATTATTATTGGTTTTCGTCCACACAAAAATCTTATGGACTTTTGTTTATCTACACTCACTGGCCATAGACTACGAAAACAAAACATTATATTCGAAATTCGAAAAACAATACCATTGCAACGAATTTAATTCGACCATTGTTTTTGGTCACAATCGCCGGTAAAACAATGGATTTGAGTCACATGCAGAGTTATAGACTAAACTCCGTTGGCCTTTGTCAACCCTTTCTATTAACGTACGACGCATTGTTTTCTGGGGGCGCAAATTAATCTCAGTTTATTTCTTTGATCCGTGATGTTTGGAATAATGGACTTCATCTGACAGGTACTAAGTGATGGATATGTAAATGGCGGGAAACGTTTTGTGACCGGCCAGTGTGTAATGTTTTTAAAAATTTGTGTGAGAAACTTCGTTAATCCAACTAGCCAAATAACTACGATATTATTTAGCGTCTTTGAATATTAGGCCATTTGTATACAAGCTACGCTTACGTGGTTTACCCAACATAATCTTGTATGTCAGCGAAGCGTACCAGTGTAACTCTTTGAAATTGTGTCATGTAAGTTGATTAAGCCCTGTTCGCATTAGGTTAGTATTTTAGTCTAGTAGCAAGTAGCAAGTATCCGAACAAAGGATTTACTAATCTACTCTACCAAAATGTTGCTGCTCGATAACGTTTAGTTACTAAATTCAATGCTACTGGACTAAAATACTATCCTAGTGTACAAGGCATAAGAGGTTAAAAGAAAATTGGAGAAGCTTAGTGAATGAAGAGCCTAATGCCCGTTTTCACCGACCAACCATTAAAGTACTTTTACATATGTGTCTTTTTGCTTAAGGGCCTTCCTAAATCTAATAGATCCCTTGCGGTCTAAAGTGACACTTAATTGTCGGTGAAAACGAAAGTAGTGTTAAGTGACATTTAAAATGCGTTAAGGGTTACCTAAACATTTGGGATTGTTGGTGAAAACGGCCATAAGTCTCTTTAGCTACTTTGAGTGAAACTTAAAATATAAATAATTAAACAGTATTTGCGTAGTATGATAGCGGCTACATATTCATCAATTTCGTTACCAGGAGCGATGTAATATCCGTTTCGTATCGTCGGCCCTGTCAATTTATTTATACTCTAACATGTGGAGAATTAAGGGGAGGTAGGTGGAAGGGATACCACGATCAACTTTATTTTATCAGAAGAAAATAAAATTAAACGAAAACGAATCTTATATTATACTAGTTAAATGTTAAATTCCTTTAACAATACGATTTATTTCTCTATTAATCGTTGAGCAAGATACTCGTAACTTTTTGTAACATTTACTAAACTTGTCATTTGCAAAACTACCTTCTGTATTTTAAACTTAGTATAAGAAAAAATGTGTCCGCAAAGATTTTACTAACTTTTTATAGCAAAATCTTCTTAAATTTGTACACTTGAGTAACGAGTTTGGATTTTAAAATTGTAAATGTATGGTTTTTAAAAATCAAACACAAATTATTCCATAAATTGTTTTTTTTTTAATATAGGAGAAGGGTGCAAAGGAGCAGCGGATCGCCTAAGTTAGTTGATCCAAGCGTCCATGGACACCTGCAACGCCCAAGGACCCGCAGATGCTGGCCTTTGAGGGGGGAGGTGCGATCTTTTCTTGAAGGCCCCTAAGTCGTAACCGTAAGTCTATGTAAAATTAATTTTATCTTCTATTTATATAACGATAAAGGCGTATAAAATCCCAATGGCCTTAACATCATGTTAATTTCACGTCCCGCAACGATATTCCATTCTCATTCACAACACTAATAAAATATAAGCCGCTGAAACTCGTAGCGAGAAGACTAATAAATGTCTCGGGTCTTGTTACTCGTCGTATAAATTAACTTACAAACATGAACACGAAGCTCAATCCTTTTCCTTCACAACTGGGACATGTCAGCAACTCCCCAGCTCCCTGAGAAACCATATAACCTTTATTGTTTAAAGTTACATAAATACTTTTTGGTTATTTAAATTGTTGTAGAATACAACTGGCAGGTTAGAAATAGAAATGGCTTGTAATTATTTTTTTATTTAATTTTTATGTCTATCGTTGCCGCTACTAATTGCTACGTGACTCTACGCGACTGCTACGCCCGTATATCAGCTTTTTTGACGAAGATAAATATGTTGTATGTATTTTTGGAAAATTAGTTCTATAATTTTGTATCTTGTCGTTAGTAAATTAAATAAATAAGAAAAGAATTCTGGAATTTTTATTTATATTTATTCATGAATATTATAAGCGAAAACGCTTCTATTATTATTCGTACCTTTTATACATTTTGTTTCAGATCATCGAGTCACCACCAAGGCTAATGGAAGATTCAAAATCAGTTATTTTATAAAATATTGAATTCTGCCGTTTATATAACTTACATGTGTCTAATTTCCATTTCTTAAATGTTAGATGTGTCCTAAAACTTTCATAATTAAAGCGTTAGTAATTTAATAACAAAACCCAATCAGTATTAAACTCGTTAGACATATTGCTCACATTTATAACATTTTCAAAGCGAACTCGCAGCGAACTATAAAATAAGATCGCTGGGTTGTTATTTAGCGAAATACCTCTCCCGCAAACCAATTGACACGAAACGCTCATTTACTCGCAGACTAATTTATCCCGTCTAATTCAACCCTTAACAAGACGCTGTCCGTATCTTTAAAGGTATATAACATATAGTTTGTATATATGTATATTCAGTTAAGCCTTCCGAAAGTAGATCTCGGCATACATCGGAGGAGACACGCACACATGCAGAGCAAAGCCGCAAGGCACGTAACATAAGGAGCTTTGAAATTAATTTAGCTCGGAACTAGCTGGCAAATGGATAGACGTGAGCCCCGCGAGGGAGGCTGGGTGGCGCCCCCTAGCGGGCGGCCGCCTTACGAGGCCGTGTGTCGGGTGAATTCGGCGTTTAGACGAACCTTTGTGGCGAGAACGGTTGCGCTCGCGAGTAATTGTGTTGCCTCTTGTTTAACGATTGTATTAAATTATTATTTCGTATTTAAATACATTTAACTTAACTAAACTTTGGTAATATTTCAATGTGCAGAAAGATCCAAATAGAGATTTTAACAACAAACCAAACAACCTGAAAGACTCTTACGAAAAAAGCGACATTTTTGATTTGAACTCTTTTATTTTAGAGTAACGATTTTGATATGTTTCTTTACAAAAAGTTTTAAAAATACCACATTAGAATGGGGACATAAATGTCACTATTTATCACATGACTGTGATATGATATAAAAAGTCAAGCAATATCCGTTTGGATACGCCAAAGGCCCAACAATATCCGACGACCCCAACACATACGCGCTCCTACGCCCACATTGTCACCTTCATACCCTGGCCGATCGATGGATAACGGATAACAATATCCGGAATATGTCTCCTACTATAACTTTACATAACTTGAATTAAAATATTTTATAATAGATTTTCTATACTTATTATCTACTAACTGTTGTTCGCGACTTCGTCTGCGTGGAACTAAAACATATAGGTTTTGTTACTAAGGGATAATGTAGCTTTCTAAGTGTGAAAAAATTTTTGAAATCGGCCCAGTAGTTCTTGAATTATTTCAATACATACAAAAATATAAAGTTTTCCTCTTTATAATGTTAGTATAGAAATAGATGACAGTTCACTCAAGATGATAATTATGATTTCGATCATGATTTCCACCATAACATGTCAGTCAACAACATAATATTGCTACATTCCATAAAATAGGGTGATAAAAGTTTAGCGAATGCGAACTTATTTGTCCGAAAAAAAGAATTTAAAAAATGTTACTATCCCATGACCCATGTTACGATTAAGGCGCGAATTGCTCAACTGAACTTCTTTCGACAAACAAAGTTGCCGTACAATTGCGATTCGTGTTTAAGGCAACAGGGACGGTTCCAAAGTTAGGACGAAGAATAAATATTGGCCCGATTTTCTTTGAATGTATCACACCTGGGGGCTTACCCGAAGTATATTCGCTACGAAGCGATTCTATAGCGAACGTCTAAAATGTATGAAACTGACAATGGCGTTCGATACTTCACACGTGACAATCACATGACTTATCGAATGTAATTGTCAGTTTCATACATTTTTGTCGGTTCCATCAGCGATATCGCCAATCGAAAGATACTTTGGATAACCCCCTCTGCTATCCGTACAAGTAATTAGAGCAGAGTAACCAGCATATGTATCTCGTATATAATGTAATTATGCTCGCTCGTACATACAGCCTTCTAAAATACCCGAACAATTTGGAACTAGATGCGAAGTTTGAAACCGCAGCAGACGTCGGCCATCTTGCCGTCGCTATGGCGACACGCCGCGAATTGTCTGCTCACCACCTGAATTGTAACTTTGTTGCCTTGTTTACTAGTGTAACTTGCGCACAAACTTACCGAAATACAACTAAAGGATATATATACCATCTACATTCCAATCTTAGTAACTCTATAAAAGTTTTAACTGTTCAATTTTGTGGTAAACTGGAAAAGAGAGACGTATAATTTCCATAGAAAAACTAAAAGGCGATTAAATTTTTCACTTTACAAATTAAAATTACATTTGTTAAATAAAAATAGTGTCTTGTATTGCATCAATTTTTCTTATCATATTTGTCCAAAAAATTCTCCTAAATTATTTTCAGCGCGTAAGAAGTTGCCACTTCAAAGCGGGCCACGAATTCCGCTCTAAGGGGTCCTTGGGGTCTAAGGTGTAGGTGTGGTGAGGGTCATCGCACCCCCAACATCGCATACATAACAATTCGACGGAGTATTCCAATATAAACGCCTGTCCGCCATTAGCAGGCGAGCGCGGGCGGGACGCTCGGGATATGAGGACTACACTACCCTCACGGCTAAGTGCCTCGCGACTATGGAGATGGATTCTATACTTTCTTTCTATTCTGATTGTATTCCAAATTACACGTAGCTGTTAAAAAGTTAATTTGTCATCATCATCATTATAACTTTTTAAAATCACCTAAGATTACAAGTTAAATTAATTCAGTAATCTTGGAGTTTAATTTTAAGCTCAAAGATTACTTATATGCGAATAGAACTAGTAACAGTATTAACAACTCTGTCGTATCACTTTTGATATCAAGATGATTCATACTTAACTCCTCTGTTTACTTCCTATTGCTATTCTTCATGTTATTGTTATCCTATTTGAATACAATAAAGTAATAAAATCCATCTCCATAGTACGAGATGACAGAGGACAGACAGACTAGTCGTGAAGCACTCTTCATTTCAAATGCCTGTCCACGCGCGTCCCCCCCCCCCGCGCGGCCCGCAACGCCGCACCCTCGCATGTACACGTCATGAAGCCTAGAAGAAAGACTAAGAAACAAGGCTTTTGGATATGGTATATCGTTTACGCAAGTTAAATGACAAAAAACTAAGGTATAAAGCTTTCTATGTACTTTGTCGCGAAAGTTTGACCAAATGCTAAGCACTAATTTTGATTTCTTCACCACTTCTACGAATTATCTCTCTCAACTTACAGCAAAGGAAACGACGAACTCAAGATTTATTCTACATTTCTGTAATACTAGATTTTAAGTACTGCAATGAAAGCCGTATCCATTACTTCGTGCATCATATACCACATGCCCTTCGCTCCTTGGCAAGTGATGAAAGGACGTGTGATGCGTACCCCCTATTGTGGTTTGTATCTTGGCAACCGGGCTGAGGGCTGAGGGCTGAGGGACGAAGGGGAAGGGATAGAACGGGAAGGGTCCACCATTACCGCTCGCCCACCTGACTTCTATGAAATAGTGTACATATTGAAACGGATGAAATGTACTATAAACTACGCCACTGATGTGATGCGACGCCAAAAAAATATTTTAGAATCAAACATCAATCGCCTGATAGAACTATGACAACAATAAGAACAAGTAAATAGATGTAAAATAAATATTTAAATCAATCCAGTCGTTTAATCGTCTCATCGTCAACATCAGTCTTTATCTGTCAACTGATGGACAATTTTATATACAAGTCCCGGTCTTAAAAAAGTCTTCAAATGCAGTCCACCTTAAACGTAGGTTTCTCCCATATATTGACGCTTTAGTCACCGCTGCTCTCATCTAATGGACTCCCTCCAACTTCTAATCTCTACCAATCTTGTATTTGTGTATATTAAGTAAAGGACATCAATATTAATCCACGTCTCTACCTATCAGTTCCACCGTTGTAATTACGTGAATGTTTCTAACTCTGAAACCAATCACATCTAAGCGCGTTAGAGATCGACTATCCGAGATTGAATTGCGAATCCGTGTAATATATCAAAGGTAATCCGTTTAAGTTTAAGGGGCACTATATATCATGCGACGGTACATAGCCCACCCTGCTGTTTGGTCGCCTAAGCAGGGTGGCTCTTGCGGGCTTAGTCGGATGCTGGACGGTTCAAGCGACGGACTGAAGAGTCTTCATTAATATTCATGTTGTCACCAGCTGAACCCACGGGCTGTTATGTATGTAGAGATGCTGGTTAAAGTAAAAAAAAACATCTGAACATCAAAAAGTTAAAAATCCATCTCCAATTAATTTTCACCTTTCCATAGCTCTATTCCTCGGATAAAAAGCAGCTTATTTCTAATTCACTTGTGTCTATATTCGTTTTACACTTGTCGAGTCAGCCCAATCGTGCACTTTTTACTAATTGTTCTTCCAATATCCTTTGCCATTTGTCAGAATAGTTGCATGCACTAATTATTTCAATACACCAAATCGCTAACGCTTGTTAATTGTCCCGCTGTTTTTACTCGTCAACTAAGCAGTGGTAGGGGTAGAGAGGAGTGCGGCGGTGCGCGGGGGAGGCGGGCTACATTTTCCTGTTTGAAGGCACACGTCGCAAAGGAAAATCCTGTACAGGACAGAGCTCTAAAATTGCCCGCTTGTGATAGAGGTACGCAGATATCTGCCTATCGCAGTACCGTATGCAAATAAATATTATTAATATTTAGTATTTTAAATTGGTTTTTTGTAACAGACAGTGTAAGGCTTGTAATCATGTGGACCAGGTTGTTTTCAATTAAAAAAAAATGTCATAAAATATTAAATCACTGATTGAAATATAGGCCAATATAGCAGTCATTTTATCTGTATGATACAAAATGCTATGGTCTCTTGTTTCAGAATGGGAATAAGGCTTGAAGCCATTTACAACTTTATTCCTTTGAGTAAAATATCCAGTAGCAGTAGAAAATAGTCGACATAACGATCTTGTTGTTCCATGCGATTGTTTACTTTATAGAAATAATTATTGCAATATTTATATATTAAACTACAATATTGTGCAGACCGTACGTGCAAAACAGAGATCTCGCGGCCACACGTCCCCCATCTATAGTAACGGTTACCCTCTGATTGCGAATGCGGTGTTTACCTTTACTTTTAACCTCACGAAGGAGCCTTTCACTGAACCAAGCTCTCAGTTCAAAGATGAGATTCTACGATCTTGATTACTTGAGAGTACGGTACGGATTAAAATGCAACGACATATATCTATACTCGTACTAAGATATCACTTCAGATGGGTTGAAGTTGGATGCTTTGGATGCTTTAACAGCTTAAAGTAAGAAAAATATTATTTTCGACGTATGTGGATTATTGTTTACACAAAACAAAGGTGCGTTTGATCATAATCCTACCTCGGGGGTTACCTAAAGTACTTTTCGATGGGTGATATCGCCGATGGTATCGACAACGATGTATGACACTGATAATGACATTCGATAAGTAGTATGATTGTCATGTGTGAGATAACGAATGCAAATGTCAGATCCATACATTTTTGAATATAAAATCGCTTCGTCGCGAATGCACTTTGGGTAGGTAGTGTAGTAAATTTTTAAAAATATATTTTAAATAAAATTTTACAATGATTAAGTTTAATCCTGCTATATTGAACATATTATAAACATATTAGAAGACACACTGAAGTACAAAAGTTACATTGACTCAAAAATTAAGAGACCAACAACAATAGTCGCGTCCCATCAACGTCAAACAAACAGAACATCTTTTGTGAGAGCTCTGGGAAAAAATCACCCAAACTCCCGACCTGGTAACCCTTTACTTTTTTTTCTATAGAACTCATTTGAACATCTCGATTCATCCCCCAGTCGATGCACCTTGTTGCAAATTAAGTATTCAAGTCAAAAAAAAATGTGACCCCAAAGAATCGTGGGTAAAAAAATTATCTTTTATTATTATAATGCCTACATATTGAAATGAGACACCGGGGCCGCATATAAAATTGGTCTTTTTATGCACGGTGAAAGGGTTAAACACGTCGGGATGGGTGCATTGATTCAGTTTTTTTTTATTTCCGATGCTGCACAACTTTTTAAATCTTTCGCTACTGTGGTTCGCAACAGTATTCCGATGCTAAAGGTGATGCTTGATTTAGAACTGCAATAACACAAATAAAAAATATTTAAAGACAAATCATTCGTATTTAAATATTTAAGTAATTTAAAGAGGCATATTTTGTATCTGCGGACAGCTGCGGACGTCCCAATTGTTGTTGCACCAATGTGCCAAAAAGGCAGAAATCAGGGAGAAGTGGCGGAGACTTGTGAAGAGGGTCACTGATACGTGATGACCACGACGAGTCTGCAAAGAGTCTTGCGACGAAGAAGAAGAGATTTTGTATCTAGCAACATTGTAAAACAGTTGCTCAGTTATTGGTCCACAGCAAAAATGAAAAATTTTAATAAAAATGTTACAAACCACGTAAAGTGTCATGAACAATGTAATTTATTTTCATTGAAAGGACATCAATTTTAATTACGAATCATACATTAAAATATCGAAACATTTCACGTAGTGATTGTGCGGGCAGACAATGCGATCGACAGACAAAAGTATGAGAGATATGATCAACAATTTCACACTCCGCACCTCGGGTGCATTTTTTCAATTCGTCAGAAGTGCTTTATTTGCTACGATAATATCGCCCCCGATTCCACATCGCCGTATTATACTCGAGAACCCATTGACTTTGCTACGTGCGTTTTTAAAATAAGTAGCTTTTGTATCAAGGTGTCTCTATTAATGACTTGATCACTTGATTAAAAGATTAAAAATAATTGAATAAAGTCATTTATTTCTTTTTAATCTCGAATGATATTGTTTAAAAAATTAAAGGTTTCGACCCATGATGGACTCCATTTTCCGCAACTCCACGACTACACATATCTTTGAATTTCTTCTCCGATATGTGCAGGTTGCATCACGATGTTTTCCTTCACCTAAGAGCATTGGGTAAATATGAAAATCGAAAATAGTAAAACACATTGGTACATGGCGGGATTCGAACTATATTGTTTATATTGATGTTTGGAATGTACGTTCACAATTTGTCGTTCACTAAGCAGTAATAAATAAGCGCTAACAATTATTAAATCAAACGAAACGTGCAAAAACACATAAATCTGTACCGGACATGTTGTCCAAACTTGGTTGGGAACGTCACTCCCCCGGGATCGGCGGGACACGTTCCTATTTACCAGTAACCCTAAATGACCCTTAACCCTGCCTACCTAAATATGACCTTTAGGCCTAGCCCTCGGACATTGTGTAGAGAATTAATCGGCTGGTACCCCTTTGTAGTGGACACTGCCCATCCTTTATACGCGGCCGTTCCTTATTGTGTTTGAATTAAAAGTTTTTAAGTGTCCCCCTTCGGCAAATGGAACCGGTTTGCAAATTTTGCTATTCTGAACGCTCCAGCGGGTATTATGTAGCATATTCGTTCTGAATAGTGAAAGTTTATGTAACATCGAGTTCGCAAATATCCTGGTTAACAACTGAGGTTTTTTATGTATAAAACTAGAGGATATTATGTTAATTTGTAAACACATTGATAAAAAAGTCGTCTGTTACTAAAAAAATATAATAATGTAGTATTAATAGATAGTTTTTTCCAACACATGCATTATGACCATCCTTATTTACTTTTTATATTACTAAGTGGCAAACGAGCAAGCGGCCACCTGGATTCGGCGAAATAGCGAAGCGACCGCTGCCCATAGACATCTGCGAATGCAGATGCGTTGCCTGCCCTTAATCTACGAAGGAGAAGACGGGCATCAAGAGGATAATTCCTCTTGCTGTGCGTCACCTCCTCCGCTATATCCATTCCCCTTCCCATAAATTCCTTCTTCGAAAAGGATAGGAAGGGGGAGTGGACTAAAATTAGTCCTCGGGCACTACACTCGTCAGACAAAACACGGAATTGCTCCATTTCACGCCTGTCTTCTGTGTGTGTGGTATTTCACTGGACGTGCCGGTTAATTCGTGCGAAGATGTTGAAGCTCTACCACTGTTAAACTACTTTCAGTTACTTATTTTCAGTTTTCATATGTATGTGTAATGAATTCCTTTATGTATTTCAATATACAGTTAAACCTAGATAAGCGAGCTCTGGACAAGCGAGAAATCTCTATAAGTGAGACAAAAATCGTGGTCCCTTGGACCCTCGTTTATCCGAGTTTGACTGTACTTACCTATACATACTACATACGCAAGCTTTACCTACATTCTTATGCAAATTAAAAGGGCTCCACTTCCGGTGCGATAAATTGTATCTAATAATAACAAATGCAATCGCAAAGGGTGTGAGTATGCAAAATAGTTATGCAAAACGAGTTATTGTTTTCTATACAAATATTATTATTTTAATATCTAAAGGTATACAATATTTGAATAAGAACTGGCCTATATTTTATTAGAAACTTATGGGTCTTCATAAAGCGTGTAATATTAGCAATAATCCGAAGAATCACAGGTGTATAGAAGAGAAAGATGCTTGGCCTGTTCTAGGATTTATCATTTTAGAGACCTTCATGGATTTTATTAGTATGCAATTTATTTATAGTTTCAGAAATGTTATAATAACGATATATAAATAATGTATACCTACATAAATGAAAGTAAATGGCGCCTGCTTATCCTGGATTTGTATTTCATTCAACCTAAACCCTGTCACTCAAACTGCCATACAACGGATCAGGAAAGGTGTGCGATATCGCTTATGCAAATTTTTATTCACCATCTATGCTAATTTGAACTTTAATGCTTCACATTAAGAGTGATTTCACCTTGTATAACAATGGAATAAAAATAATATTTGCATATAAATATTCCTCAAGCAAAACTCGCAGTAATTGTTTAGTATTTAATGTCGTTATTCGTATATCAAATTGATACGATTTAATACTTTCTATTGGAAATTTTCGTCTAATTTGCATGGCATATTGTTAAGGGAAGTTTTACTTTTTAAATGGCCACAAAAGATTTTTTTTAATAAACAACATTGCGAATGCCCGCGAACTTTCCAACATCTGCCGCGTACCCTTTGGTGCTTCGTAATTTGAATATTGCAAATGTATCGCTTTGCATTTCCTACCTGAATAGTTCCGGCCTATGATTATAGACTATTGTTATTCTAATAAATAATACTGCATCTGAAACACACTGAATACGATTCGAATAGTTTATAAATCGAGGTAAAAGTTCTGCTTCTACGTTGCAAGGATTGTACGCTATATTCTAGAACTTTCTTTCGATTTCTCAAGACAAGGGTGCGAGGTTGCAAGTTGGAGGTAAAGGTTAGCTGCGTTTTGAGAACACTTCAATCAACTATTCGGAAGATTGAATACGATGGCCTACTTATAGTAGATTCGTCTATTCTTTTTCTCCTGTCACATAATAAGGTAATTCATATAGAGAGTATTTCGTTGCAAAGGAATTAAGCACTGAAATCCTGTTTTATATTTGATTATTGTTAAGTTTATAAATAAATAAATTTTACAAGACCTTACGTGTAATAAATCAATTTCTATTACAATTTGGGAATTATTTACGGCGCGTGCGGTAATTATTAACAAATTCAATAATTCGTTAACATCGCAGGTCATTCCGGACAATGTGACTCTTTGTAAGGAAACCAGTGTTGCCAGTGCGGACAGTTCCCCGAGCAATGGGGACTTTTATAAAGAAATATAGCGAATTATAAAAAGGCGCGTGGTCAAACCCGTTCTTTGGCAAATGAACTCGAAAAACGAGTTGTTGCGAAAACCCCGTGCATTCTATTTTGCGCGGATTTGCTAAACATAATGATTTTGAATGACGACTATTGTTCGAAAATTTAGTGTACGAAAATTCACGGTGTTTGATTGTAAATAAATATTTTGTTATAATTTGGAACCGATGTCGGGCAGATGGTCGTCATTTATATAGATTACGCATAAATAGATGAATCAAATGGGCGTTGTTGTATTGTAAAGCTATAATATCCTTGAAAGGATGTGAACCACAATAAAATCTTTGCAATGCAGTTGTTAAACAAAGAAACTTAGTACTTATGCTAACAAATAAACTTATTTCCAAATTAAACTACGCTATAAATTATTCTGAGTAATGCGTGAGCAAATGCTTAATTTAAAAAAAAAAATATTATTTAACGTTGCGAGATTGCTCATCAAAATGTATGCCTAGATAATCAAAATCTGTCTATAATCTGTGCAAAGAGATTAATTAATGCAGTTTTAAAATTCGAACGTGTAATGCGAATTGCGAGCGCTATCGTTGGCGCCAAAATTCGGTGTAACTGTGTCCCGCGCCGCCTCACACACGGGCCCCGCCCTACGTGTGGTGGCCAATCGCACGTCGACGAACACCCTCGTGACTCACGCATATCGATCTGACGAGCGGACAACGCTCGAACGGAACGTTTTCGACATATCACACGCTAAACACCGACAAACAATAACATATGTGGAACATGCGATTGATTATATACTCTATCCGAATGAAATAAGGTAGAATTTCACTTGCACATTTGAAAAGCGCTTACGACTGATTGTTTGCATGTTAATTTTCTACACTTTTTTGTAGAAACATTCCAAAATGAACCTTTGAGCTGAAATGTATGAAGTAATTTTGATTGATATTCGCTTCTAATTGTCTTTGTTAGCTTGGTGAGTACTCGTGATAACAATACATTTTTTTTGTTGAATAACGTTTACGTATTCAACATATTCCGAAATTACGAGGCGAGTTTTACCTGATTTTAATTAAAATGAAATTGGTAAATTTGTTAACAAAGTTTTCTTTAAAATTAAAATAAATTACGACATCGCGTTGTTGCAATAAAATACCTATAGATTTGCGATACAGCGCCATCTATAAATCAAAGGTTATATCATATTGATACTTGGACTATAATGTTTCAATTTGTTCTTAAAACTTAATAAAAGATGGCGCTTTCCATAAATTGGCTATTTTGAATTTCATGTGGTTCATCTCATGCAACCGTAGTAATCCTTATTCTTACATAGTATAAAACAATAACGCTTTTTTATGTTTGTCACTATATATGCTTGAATCTTTAAAACTACGCAACTGATTTTGCGTTTTTTTTTTAATAGAGTGGATAAGGAAGGTTTTCATGTATAATACATTCACAATATAGTAGAGTAACACTGATAATTTAGAGGTTTTTAATATGATGTCGTAAATTAACACATTTTTAGCGCTTACATTGCAAACGCTGTAGTATTTAGTAACAGCATTATACTGATTTGCACCCGTGCGAAGCCGGGGCGGGTCGCTAGTGGAAATATATTTTTTAATAAATTACTACAATAAATGTAATTTAATTAATTTTAAAAGGATTATAATAAAAAGAATCTGTAGGGATTTAAATAATAAAAACAATCAAAAATTAATGTTATATTCCTATTAGTAACAATAACTTAATAAAATTAATTAGTAGCATTTAATGTTAAATAAATAAATTAAATCAAAATATTTATAATCCGAACAAAAACATAATTTATAAACTTATTTAAAAACATATTTTAAAATAAAATTGATAATTCATTTCGATCCTATATTAGTAAGCCATTATTTTATTTTTTAACCAACATAAACTATTAAGCAAAAAAACAAAAAAAATATATTACTCTTGTTAAGATATACAAAAACATATTAAAGTTAAATATTAGTACCTGACTTCCTCTTTTATTTTTAACGCATTCAGTGCCACTTTATTAAAAAAAAACTATTGTAGCATGGAATGTGTTAATTTGTTAAGATACATATATTAAACATTAAGCTTCTGATAAAAAAAAAACTGGATCCATATTTTTAAAAAAGCTGGAATACTAGATTATATAATTTCAATATTGCAATCAAGGAGGGCGCGATCCATACTAATTTGACGTTAAAATGCGTGCCGAGAAAGAAATTATAAAAAAAGACTTGCCAGTATCATGAAAAAAATTCCCAAGTTTGGGAAATTGTTTTACTTTCTATGTCAGCAAATATAATTTAGTGGTCAACACTAGGGGAAATCTCCCTATGTGAGACCTCCAGAGGTCAACGAAAATGCCTCACTTTTAGGCTTCGAGTGTTCCTTCTATAGTATAATATATCTTTGATTGCAGTATTAAAATATTGAATCCAATGAAAGATTAATTTAAGAAAACTGGGTGTTAATATTCACATCTCTTGATGGTTCATTTAACACTAATGGGATATTTCCCCCACTATTTTTAGGCACCCATCCGGCAGATTCTTCCTCTATTTTTTGCTTTTCTTCCTTCACTCTTTCGTATTCGTCAATTTCAATTTGATATTTCGGAGTTGTAATGCCAAAGAAGTTTGCAAGTGATTCTCCAGCATAATCCACTGCACCTAGTACTTTTGTACCCGATTTCTTGGCGTAATGCGAGAACCATGGGCCCCATGGAAGAGTTTTCTGTAAATATTTTATTCTATTAATTTACATTTGACATTTAATATCTACGTATTTCTGTTGCTGTTATACTGTTGCTATTATTAAGATATTGTATCTGTTTTTAAAGATATTGTGACAATATTTTTACATAAATGTAACAATGGAAACTACAACAATGTACGTGCATGTCGATCAATTCATTGACTTACCGGATCAACGCTGTTGTCATTGTTTGGCGCACTTCCTAATTCCTTGGCGTTCACCTCTTCGATTTCCTCTTCAATGCCATCACTAAAATGTAAAACTTTAATAGGGCGTCTTATTGTAACATTAACTTGATCCGAAGTTTCAACATCCCTAGTCTCCATGTTGGTCGTTATAGAACTTGATTGAAGTGCCAAGATTTAGGCAGGGTTATGAGTCACTCGTTTTTATTATTCTACGAAGACACAAAATCTAAAATTAAGACTTATTCGCGAAGAAACTACAAAGACAATGTTTATTTACATTCACAGCTATTGTACTGACAGCTGTCAGCCTTTCATGGTAATGTCAATGTCATCAGTGTCAAATTATTTTTTAAAAAATATAATGGCTTATAGTTTCAAACAAAAATAATTAAGAAAACTAGCCAGTTTTAAAAATACTAATAACAGTATTTTTTACAGAATATTTTTTAGCGCGTTTAACTCAGTTTTTTAAGGGGACAAGGCGCATATAATAAATATAATTTTTAACATGTTTAAGAACGATAAAGAAACGTACAACTGACATCTACTTTATCTCTGGCATCTGTCATGACATTTTTAAAGTTTTTCTGCTAAGTTCTCAAGCAACATATAAATCTGAGAAAAGTTACATTAAAAATTCATTTACTATGTTAAATGATCTCTCTAAAGGGAAGTAACTAAAGTTTTTAATTACTATTCATCAGGAATTCTCGTATATATACCTAAATATCAATGTATTCTGATTGAGTTCTTACAAACAAATAATGGAAGTATTTTGTAGAGGATGTTTAAATCAATGTAATGATCCGTCTGAATTAATACAGTACACAGAGAAGAATAGAAGATTATTTATATATTGTACCGGTATACAGGTAGGCTTTATCTTGGACCCAATAATGATATAAAATTTATTTAAGTTTTTTATTTTACATTCCTAATATACTAACCATAAATTTGTTGTGTTTTATATTGTTGACTAAAGGCTAACCAACGAACTGTACATTCATCATCATCATCATCATCAATGGTTCTCTGTCCACATATATATTTCTTTTGTTTTATTTCAGGTTAAAATAAATGACAGGTTTACATTCCAATTATGCAAAGACTGCCATCACAATATGCAAGTTAGTTGCAAATTCAAGAAACTATGTCATAATTCTGATAAGAAAATTAAAAAATACTTTGCTTTGAAAGATGTTGGTGAAATAATTGACTTACCTTCATTCCTTAAGACTAATGATGACTCTATTACATTCAGGTGAAGATTTTTATAGTTCTTTATTAGTAGTCGAACCTGAATAAAGAAGAGTTCAAGGGACCTCAATATTTGTCTTACTTATAGAGGTTTCTCTCTAATCTTAGTTACGCTTGGAGGTAGCTCATCAGGATTACAGAATTACTCTCGCTTATAAAGGTTTTTTGCTCAGCCATGTTTGACTAAAGTAGTTTTTTTATTTATGACTGTTTTATAAAGTATTGGATATCACAAAGTTTACAGAACATTGATATGAAATAGAAGTTAGTTTGAATTTTTTAACAAAGTTTTTTTTTTTGTTTTTAGGCATCCGTTACTGGGGAATAGTACACCAAGCAATAATAATGTTAAAGAGGATGATAATGGTAAGAAATTACTTAAATAATTACCATAATTACTGCATCTAATCTGTTAACTATATCCAAACTATGGGACAACTATACTAATATTTTAAAGAGGAAAGATTTGTATTTTTGTATGTATCGAAATAACTAGAAAACTACTGGGCAGATTTGAAAAATTCTTTCACTGTTACAAATCTACATTATCCCCAAGTAACATAGGCTATTTATACTAATATTATAAAGAGTAACGTTTCGTATTTTTATATTTTTGTTTGTATTGATATAACTCAACAACTACTAGGCCGATTAGAAAAAAATCTTTCATCATTAGAAAGCTACATGATCCCCGAGTAATATAGGCAAATTCCACACAAATGAAGTCAAGAACAACAGCTAGTATTTTATAATTCCGAACAAAGTCGCGAGAAACAGCTAGTTCTTAATCAAGGATGTTGGAAGAAACAGGACTATGTTTAAGTATATGTAGTAGTAGAGGCTATGTTTCCGCAACTCCACGACTAGCGCGTATTTTGCGTGAGGGCAGGACTTTGATCACTCCAGCCAACCCAGCCCTCCAAAGAAACCAAACACCCAAGTATAAGTATTCAGTAAACAAGTATGTTTTTGACAACATTTTTCAAAAATATTTTTCACAGATTCAACATGTACGAGTATACAAAACTTTATCAATGATATTATGTCATCTGAGGAGATTCCGGCCACAGAAGCTCGGATTATACGAGAAGTGATAGAAGAAGAGGCGGACGTTTTAGATGAATCTTTAGATTCACACTGGCTACAAGACGATGTATCTATTGATAATAGTTTCAAACTTGATTTCAGGTAAAAAAAAATCAAAATAAATTGATAATCATCTTTCACTATTTACTCCTTATGTTTTCGCATCAGTTTTTTTTATCTCTATCAGAAAAATGTTTATTATGAATGAGTGTCTGAAAGAATAAATATTGTCGGGGATAGTTCAAATCCGCGTAAGCTTAGGATAATTCCGCGCATCTGTAAAATGTAGTTAATTAATGTTTTCGCGAGAAATTTCCGCAAAATCTTGTTTAGGCAGCCACTACCTTCACATGACTATTCGACAAAAGATAAAACTCATCAATAATTACTTTTTGTGTAAAAATTTGCATAAAATTTATAGGATTAAAAAGTATAATAAGCATTAACCTTCCTCTGTAAAACTGAATATATTTGCACTATCCTCGATGGTATGCTACTTACTAAGTTTTTTTTTAATTCATGATGCGGCAACAGCTAGTAACTTTATACAATAGTTTTTTTTTAGTTAAACCAGAATTACTGATAGATATAGAAATAGTGCCAATTTTTTATATGCCTTTCTATCAGTTTCAGTCCATTTGTAACACCTCAATATACAAATGAAGATGGATCGAAATTCATGGATGATTTTATTAAAAAAAAACCCGATGATGCACCAATGTTTAAAATACCAGCTAAAATTCCGAATGTTGATAAATTGCAAGAATTTAATGTGATAGAAACGAAATGTACTATAGATCAGAATTTAGAGAATGCCTTGCAAAATGAGAATAATGATAATTTCCTCTTAGAAGATCTACTTGTTACACCTCCATGTAAGTATAGCATTTAAGATTTTTTTTTGTTGATGCAAGGAATGGTTTTATTCACTTCACATTGTGTGGGTCTCCCGGCCTATAGACTCATCCTGGACTAACCACTAAACCTCATAGTGTTCCTCCAACTCCTGATCGGGTTGTGGAGTATATCCACAGCCCAGCTAGGGTAGCCCCTTGGTATGGGCTTAGCATTTAAGATCTAGGTTATGTTGTAAGTTTTTAATTTTGGTAAATAAATTTAAAAAGTGTTGATTTTACAGTAAGTCAAATAGTTAGCCACTTTTGAATGTTCGAATTTTGAATCCACTAACGGCCAAAAGTTCAAACGCAACTCAATATATAAGAGCCTCTCACATGTTAAGTCCACGCTTAAACTTCTTTTAAGGCGATCTCGTTTATTTGTATGCCACATAGATTTTAAGCGACGCTTACGTACCGAAGTTTTTGCAAGGCGTTTGAATATACGGCCATGTGTCTTTCCTTTTTATTTTGTTAACTATTATTATTTTTTTGGCATATTTAAATATTACCATGCAACAAAACTTTGGTCTATGATTTCAAAATGTTAATACTTTTACTTTGAGTAACTACAAAATTAATATATTTTATTTTAATGTAGAAGGTCAATTTACAGCTAACTTAAATATCTAAACAAAACACTTAAATACTGATACTTACTTACTCCCCCCCCGTTGGCGCAGAGACCCAAGGTGATAGCTATTTACAAATTGTCGCATAAAGGTTAAGTCTATAGTTTTTCTAAATATCTTAACAATTGTTTTCAGTACAAACAAATATATCTGGACCCCCAACACCTGTAATAGACAATATATTATTTGGTGAAAAATTAGAAAGTGATAGTGAAAATTCTATGATAAATAAAATAGGAAAATATTTAGAAGAATTTAAACCCGTACAATCTGATAATGATTTATTAGAAGAGATTCTAGCTGATACTGTCAAAGATTTTGACATCGGAGATAGTGATGTAGAAATGGGTATAGATATATTGAAAGAAAAAAATACATATAATAACAAAGGTAGAAAAAATATAAGCAAAAGTGATGTAAAAAGAAAACAGTTTAATAAAAAGTGTTCATCGCCCGATGAAAATAAATATAGTGTTACAAATTTCTATTGCAAAATGTGTAAAAAACAGTTTAAAAATCTAGCCGCGTTAAAAGTGCACTGCGGGAGGAAACATCAGTTGAGGATAAACTACAAACCCGAGAACCCACAATTTAGAAAACGTCGAATTTGTGATTATTGTGGTAAAGTTTATCATCGTTTGAATTTATTTATACAACATATTAAAAGCCACAATGTAAGTATATTAATAAAATTATAGTTGTGCCTTCCGGTTTTACCTCCTTTCATTAATTTTTCACTTGTTTCTCCCGATTTATTAGTTCTTGCACAAATTGTATTGAAGCATAGCAATAGCATTCTAACACTTTATCTATACTAATATTATAAAGAGAGAAACTTTGTATTTTAGTGTATATTGAAACAAGACAAAAATTACTGGACTGATTTAAAAAAAAAAAACCACCGTTAGAAAGCTACACTATCTCTGAGTATATGGGCTATATTTTTTTAATTCCGCGCTGACAGCTAGTATTTAATATATTAGTACTAATTGATCCAGGAAATGTTTTGTCATAGTAATTAATTCTAGGGATTTTCTAGTGTAGAAAAAAGGTTGCTTATAAAAGTGGGAAAATTTTGGATTGTGTGTATTTTTTAATACACTATAAAAAATATTTGTTCAAAAAAAAGTGTCTACGGACAAAGATGATGATGCAATATATGTGTGGTAATAATATTATTTTTTAATTTTAGAAAACACCACGTTACTTGGTATGTGAGATTTGTACACTGAAATTCAGTTCCAAGGCCAAACTTAATATGCATCAGAGTACTCATAAAACAAAGTCAATTGATGATAAAAATAAAAAGGTAAATATTTGACTAACATTACAATTCAATTAAAAGATTTTCAATGGAAGAGTTTTCTATTTGTAACCGTATGGCTTCATTGGACCGAGTTCGCGATAAAAACGGAGATTTTACTTTGGCGTATGGCCGTTTTATGCGTGACTTTGGTCAAATGAAGCCATTGGGTAAAAGAATGTATTTTTGATGCATGAATATATTGCGAATGTCCATGTCTATTATGTTTTTTATTTCTTATTCAATTGCCAGTATTAATATGGTTTCATTTCTTTGTACATCTATACTAATATTATAAAGAAGAAAATTTTATATTTTTGTATGTATTGAAAAATGACTCAAACTACTGGGTCGATTTCAAAAATTATTTCACCTTTAGTAAGCTATATAATCCCCGAGTAACATAGGCTATATTTTTAATTCCACATGTACGAAGTCACAAACAGTTAGTGATATATTGTATTATTTGTAGTTATATAAAACTATTTTCTTCTATATTTTATCAATTTTAATGATTTTTCTTTTATATTTAATCAATTTTGAATGTTTTTTCCTTCATATTTTATCCATTTTGAATAATTTACCCTTCGTATATTTGGGAATAATTTTTCCTTCATACAATATTTTATCCATTTTGAATAATTTACCCTTCGTATATTTTGAATAATTTTTCCTTCATATTTAATGTTTTTTTCTAGAAATTAGTATGTACAATATGCGGTGCGGGAAGTTCTTCCGCGACCAACTTGAAGACGCATCTCAGACGACATTCGAAAAGCTATACATTAAACTGTGACGAATGTGGAATGGGCTTCTATAGGAAAACCGATCTAACCATACATTACAGGTTAGTTTAGAAAATATAGAAAGAAATAGTCTACCTGAACAAGTGAGACTCTATTGGACCGCGATATTGATCTGGCTTATTGAGGTTTTTCTCTAATCCGAGTTTTTCGCTTATGGTAGTAGTTAGTCGGGGCTAAAGAATGACTCTCCCTAATGGAGGTTTCTCGATTATCTAGGTATGACTGTAAATAAAATAGGAAGCATTTATTTTTTATTCATTAACGGTAGGTCCAGGTCTAGGGTAGTCAAGCTGTGGTTAAAGCCCTGGGCGCTTGGGGGCGGCCAAATTATCATTTTATAGAATAGACCATTCTTTAAAATAATTTCACTGTAGAAGACATAAAAATGGGGGTGGCTTTAAAAAATTGTCCTAACTTAAAAAAAACTTGAATATCCTGGGTAAAAAAAACTCTGGGGGCCGGAGGAAGGGAAACATTATTATTTAACTTTTTACTGGGGGTTACCTAAATTATCTTTCGATTGGCGATATCGCTGATGGAATCGACAAAATGTATGAAACTGACATTGACATTAGATAAGTCCTGTGCTTGTCACGTGTGAGATATCGATCGTCATTGTCAGTTTCATATATTTTTGATGTTCGCTATTAAATCGCTTTGTAGCGCATGTACTTTGAAAACCCTCCTGGGTGTTAAAGTACTATCTAATATGATTTATCGAATGTCAATGTCAGTTTCATATATTTTTGTCGATTCCATCAGCGATATCGCCAAACGAGAACTAGTTGGGGTGACCAACCTGGTTAAGCAGTCTCTTTTCTTTTAACATAATATCCAATATCAATTATGTCGATATGAGAGATTTCTTTGTATATTTGCAGGCACCACACGGGAGAAAAACCGTTCTCATGTGAACACTGCTATCGTAAATTCGCGCGACGAGATGTACTAAATAGACATATGAAATGTCACACAGGTACATCACTCTATCCCTATATCTATGTATGCTTAATTCTTTAAAACTACGCAAATGATTTTGATGCCGTTTTTTTACCAGAGTGATTGAAGAAGAATGTTTATATGTATAACTAGCGACCCGCCCCAGCTTCGCACGGTAATGTATTTAGTATCAGTATTGCACCTGTGCAAAGCCGGGGAGGGTCGCTCTTTTAATTTAAAATAATAATACTATTGGGTTGTTCGGAAAGTCATTTCGTTTTTTTGATGGAAATTATAGACAATTCTGCCTATACTGACAATAGTGCTAGGTCTGGGTATGTCATTGTATCCCATTCAAGCTGTAGAAGCTATTGGCGAGTGACAAAACTTTATTTTGTATTTATCAGCTTCAACCAGCCTGCAAAACTTGAAACTCTTCGACATAAAAATTGCCGGATGGAAATTTAGCGAACCAGTTCTGGCACTGGCGTACTGTCAACACACCTTCTCCATTCACATCGGTCTATTTCTTTCTGACTTCAACAGCATTTTTATCCTTTCTGTAGCAAAACATAAAATAAGTCGAAATTTTTGCTTTTCGCTCTCCATATTTAAAAGGGCACCAACCAAAAACTATAACGTAGAATTAATTGAAACTTTTCACAAACTAGCCTTGTTATATGAGCTTTCAAAGCATATAATAATTAAACGGCTTAAGTGAGAATTTGGGTGCAAAAAATTCAATTAAATCCTCTATCAGGAAAAAAACGAAATGACTTTCCGAACAACCTAATATTTATTACTTAAAATGCAAAAATCTGATGTCACTCAGGAAAGTAATATAAATCGGATACCTGTGGTCGTTTAAATATTACTTTAGAACTTTTAATGGGGGTCATTGATTTGCTTATTTTTGATGACATGGGAGTTGGGCCTTGTTTACATTAAATTTTTAAATCACACGCTGTATCTTTTGTTGTCAAGGAGGAAATCTTACCAATTTTTTTCATACTATATTTTCAGATGAAAAGCCATACACTTGTCCGTACTGTGACATACGGTATACCACCAAGTTTTATTTAGCAACTCATTTAAAGAAAGGTTCTTGTACGAGCGCGCTGTCCCCCGAGGACATTGACCTGAACGATGTCTCCGTGCACTACGCCGCGGTGGCCACTGACCTCAACGTAGATACTGAAGACAAAATAAGTGATATTTAAATTAAGTAAATAAAGATTATTATGTTACAGTATTTTTTTATTGTTCCTCCCTTGAAATTCGGTCATAAATAATCATAGAAAATCGTTATGGTTTCATTTCATACACTATTTAAAATGGCTAAAGTAATACTTAAAAAGCCGTTATAAATAGTATGTTACCCTACGGTTTCATTAGACCGATGTCGTGCAAAAACGGGTCCGTATTTATCGCGAACTCAGTCTAATGAAACCGTTAGAAATAATTTCAGGAAATAGTCAAAAAGAAAGTAGTCTGCACAAGGGTCGCAGCTGGCTCTCTGGCAGTCTGCTTCTATTTGTCTTGGCGACCGGTCCTCAATCATGTGTGTCATAGTGTAGATTTGTTTCTTAAATTGCATTAAGTCAAATTAGGACATAGTTCCTAAAAGAATAATATATCATGATAGATTTAACAATTTCATGGTTTTTTTTACTAACGAACTCACCTAACTGGTCGAAATTAGACCATAAGTAACTTTTTTTTTATTAAATTGGGCAATGGAAGCATATAACATACTCTGCTGACCTTCCATAGGGGAAAGAATGTTTATTTCTACTAGCAATAGAAACCGCAAAACCTTACTATAATGTATGCCTATGTCAGGGTATGAAATAAAACTGCATTATTCAATAACACTTGATTATATTTCATAACTTTTGGCATAATAGAAAAAAAATACAAAAATTTAAGATTACACTAAAACAATTTGGTACATCGAAATGAAAGTAATGAAATTTCTTCATTACATAGTATAAAACAATAACGCTTTTTTATGTTTGTCCCTATATATGCTCGAATCTTTAAAACTACGCAACGGATGTTGATGCGGTTTTTTTAATAGATAGAGTGATTCATAAGAAAGGTTTATATATAACTAGCGACCCGCCCCGACTTAGCACGGGTTCAATTATTGTTAGTATAGCTGTTATATACAACATTCACAGTTTTTCTGTAGTGTATTTAGTATCAGTTTTGCACCCGTGCGAAGCCGGGCCGGGTCGCTAGTATTTTATATGATACTATGGATTGACCCATATATTACTATTTGAATAATGAACAAAATTCTATGATATTTGAAATAAATATTTGACCTACATTATATACCTCTAATTCGGTTCAAAATATTGTTATTTCAACAAGTACTTAGAATTACTTAATTTCTCTATAAAAGTGTTAAATTCTCGAACATGAAATCTGTAACTTTTACTTTCAAAAATAATGACGCATTTTTTGATACAAGTTTTTATTTATAAAATTATATTAATATCATTATTGGCAAAACCTGGCTGCCTTGTACATCTAAACACAAGACAATAATTGAAGCTGCTTTTGTAACGATAATTTCTTACGATAATTAATTGAATTAAAAATAAAAACTTAATTTATTAATAAAACTACTTATGTCATAAATAAATTGCATATATAATATGTGATGTGACAGTTTTACAACGAAATTTAAAATAAATGATTTAAAAAAAATATTTGCTGAAATATTTAGGTGCATTTTACACAAGACAATTATTTTTAAACTTATTTTATTTACCCTACATTTACTATATTAAACAATCATACAACATATTTTTAAACATCCGTTATTCTTATTAAATACAACTAAAATAGGTAATTTTAGGACACTAATAGCCAAATACTGAAAAACAATTTTAAAGTAAGCACTGCAATATCATGTCAACATTTGTATGGAATTCGGAGTTTTTGTGTGATCTTATTTAAAAAACTTATATTTACGACGTTTCAATATTCGGCCGTAATTTTTACATCTATTCCTACGACTTAATCAAAGAACAAAAACTGAAAAAAAAAAATTTTTTTTTCTAAGTATATTCACATACCTCATCCATGAAAACAGCACCTTGTTCACACACAAACTTCAATTTGTTCAATTTTATTCACTTTATACCATAAACTAGGACCTCTGTCCTCTAGGTCTATGGTATGTCTGCGGAGTTTGACAGTTGGCAGCCAGTTGTTGCCGCATCAAACTGTTTTCATCCCTCAATTTCGTCAACTCTTGATTCAGTCTCAATATTTCCGTTAAAAGTTTATCATTGTCCTCTTCAAATTTATTCAATCTGTAACATTTTTTTTTGCTATATTTTTTTTTATAAACATTTAAACGAAACTAGAAATTAATCTTGAAAATTGTCTAAAAGTAAAATAAATCATAGAATCTTATATTATCAGGATTTGTTTCAAGTCACAAACTCATATCTTAAATATCAATCACGGTATTTAGAGTAGGTCACTATAACAAGCCTGACATACACAAACTAGCCTAGAGCTATAGATTATGCCTTATTTACTGGCTGACGCCCGCGACTTCACCTGCTCCAAACTAAAAAATCAGTAAGTAGCCTATATGTTATTCCAGACTGGTCTACATCTGTGCAAAATTTTGAGACCCCGTTAAGCGATTTCAGTGATATCTTCAAACATCCATCGTAACTTTCATAATGTTACTAAGATTCCAACCTTTTTTGTTTCTCCGTTAGATCCGTTATATGGTCACAAGCTTTAGCCAATATCCCGCCTTTGCTTGCCGCATCCGGTAAGCCCGAGTTGGGCACGAGCGCTGCCAACTTCGTGATCCAACTATTGATTTTATCCCGACGTCGTCTTTCAACCTCGTTGTGTGTCGCACGTCTCTTGTCATCCCGCTTAAATATAACATTTATACAGAAGTAAATGCAATTCATTTAAGTGACACTTTTTTGATCCCTGTGAGTGGTAAACCTTCGAGACACTATAAACCTAAGGCTTCATTACACCGATGTCACGCAAAAAACGCGCTAGTCGTGAAATTGCGGAAAATGGAGCCCATCATGGGTCGAAAACTTTAACCTTTTTTTTAACCCAAAACGGATATACACCAAAGAAAAATCTCCATTTTCGTGGTCTAATGAGGCTGTAGGTTAAGTCCTTCCTTTACTGAGGAAAAACATCTAAACTAGCATAACAGCACACGCCTCCTTAAGTCATCAATCTTCCACAGTATAAAATGTTCTCCGAACTAGCAACAACTTCAATTTCTTTTTAAATGAGGCGAGGCTGGTGGCCGCTGTGACCATGGTCCGGCAGCTGGTTGTATCAATATAATTTCTATGAGATCAAAATCATAGATTTACATAGCTTTATATGTTAAAGACTAAGTGCTTTACCAATTTTTGAATAAAATTTAGTGTACATTTAATAAACTTTGTTTTTTTTTTATATTATAAAGTGGCAAACGAGCAAGCGACCGCTGCCCATAGACATCTCCAATTGCAGATGCGTTGCTTACCCTTAATTTACGGAGAAGGAGACGAACAGAAAAAGGATAATTCCGCTTTTTATGCGCCCCTCCTCCGCCAAATCCACTTTCCCTTCCTATCTTTTTCTTTTAAACAAATGACTAAAATTAGGCCTCTGCCACCACACTCATCGGACGAAACACGGAATTTCTTCCGTTTCACGCTTGTCTTCTGTGTGGTCGTGGTATTTCACCGGGCGAGCTGGCCAATTTGTGCGAAGATGTTAAAGCGGGCTCTACCACTGTTAAGTCTTTGATTTGGGAT
This sequence comes from Papilio dardanus tibullus, assembly GCA_013186455.1. Taxonomy (NCBI): domain Eukaryota; kingdom Metazoa; phylum Arthropoda; class Insecta; order Lepidoptera; family Papilionidae; genus Papilio; species Papilio dardanus. Next base: position 307,458 of record QDHC01001518.1, read on the forward strand.
AGCTTATATACAAATATAAATCAAATTACTTACTTTCTTAGCAGTAGTTACTGCTTTTGCTTGCAATGGCTGCCTCCGTATTGCTTTCTTTTGAGTTGACGCATTCGCGAACATGTCATCTGTATTGGTGATTACAAAAAATTCACCGTTCGGAAGTACTGAAATAGAAAAATAGTTATATGAACACATTGTTAACCGGTCATGAGTTTTTTTTATAGGAGAAGGGGGCAAACAAGCAGCGGATCAACTAAATCAATTGGTCTGTCGCCCACAGACCTCTGCAATGCCAGAGGAACGACAAATGTGTTGCCGGAAATGAAAAATGTTGTGTTGTTGTTTTAAATGAGTTAACTCGTATTTTTATGGCCGAACATTGCTGACCAGCCATGAATAAATTCGTGATGCGCTTT
>QDHC01001518.1:307930-354259 GCA_013186455.1 Papilio dardanus tibullus
AATAGATTTAGAGGATTTCAATAACTTTCACTTGTACATTGTACTTTCTCATTTGTGAAATAACTATATCAAAATAATAAAAAAATGAGATGAGTTTTACTAACATAAGTCGCGAAAATTGTAGGACGTACTGTTTTCTTCTTCGTTGTCTAAAAAGCTCGGCGATACTAATTGCACGTTGTCTTTGGTATTCTCTGTAAGAAAGCATAATTAGATTTAAGATATAAACATATAATTCAATAATAAATAGACTGACATGCTACTCATTGGTAAATACCATGACAAACGTTACCCGCCAAGGAAAGCTATTCAAATAATTTACGTGAAGCAACTTGTTTATGAATTGATGAAAAATATTGTTGCTATTTCTAATCTAAATGTAACTGTTAACTTACCGTATATAGGATCTTCCATTACCACTAGTAATTCGTTGTCAGCACTGTAAGAAACATCGCAGATGTAATGAAACAAGAGACTTGCTAAAACCTTAAAACTACGAGAGATAACTTGGCAAATTGCAAAACTAAAATGACGACCTTCGTTGGCACCTTATTGTTATTATATAAGACATTTGACTATACTTCTAAAGATAGAGCATGATGTTATTTTACCTGTTATCAAGTGAATTTTCTTCTACGTCTACCTTTATTTCCACTTTGGACATTGCGCGTAATTATTTTTGAATTTTCTCAACTTGGTCACGGGGACAAATAAATGGTCATGTGATGCACCCATAAACAATAAATACAGATTAAATTTGTAGAACATAGACAACGGCGACTTGCCCTTTGTTTACAGAGTAAAAAATGTCAGTTGGCGAAATATCGATTTTAATTATTTGTTTTTATATCAGGTAATTTAAATTATTATTTGAAATAAAATTACTTTCACTTTCATCTACATAGGAGGCATCTTTGATCTTTGTTTTGGTCGAGTGAGTACTTGCAGATAATCGTGATTTTTAAACTCCAATCTTGTAAAAAATCTTCGAATAAGTAACTACATACTTACCTACCTACATTTTCTCTTTACAGCGTTAAAGCGGGTAAATTAAATTCCTCCCATCGTTTTCAAGATTAAATTCCTTTATTATAAAGAAGACGAAATAACAGGCGTTTACAAAAGACGGTCACAACCTTGTTCTATAATCATAGTCGATCGTCAACTGATCCCTTGGTGATTCTTCGTATTTGCTTTTCAAACTGGAGGACCGCTATCTCGACCTAAACAAATACGAATATAAACGGTTACTAGATGATATTAAACATAAAAGCAATCCTTTTAAGATTTACGATATAACTACATAGATTTTCAGATCAAAATATAATAATATCAAGATAAAGACAACTTTACTTAGAACAGCGATACCTACTGTCGGCTCAATAGATAGAAATCATCCTTTTCGTGGTGTATGTTGTTGGTAAAGTATTAAATTATTATTAGTAGCATTTTTGTGTAGATTAGTACATAAATATTCGCAACCTAACGTGGATAAGCAAGACCTGGATATACGAGAAAACTATAATATAAGGGAAAGTTATTCTCTGGCCCCGGCCACCAATCTCCATAAGCGAGAAACTCGGATTAGCGAGAAACCTCTATAAGCGAGACAACTCTTGGACTCTCGCTTATGCAGGTCCGACTGTATTCGCATATACTCCGCTGTCTTTATTTCCTTGTTGGCTTCAAAGTATAGCAGGCGTTAATAAAATAATAACTTTTATACTTGACTTTAATGGCTTTTTATGAAGCGATATAGCTGTGTAATAAAAAGCGCTCTTTGTTTTATGAGCGCGAATCATAGCTTTTAGGAAGTAGAGATTTTAATGAAAATCTGTGGTTACGAGTTTAATGGGTTTTATACTAACAATGAGAAATATCTCTACTATGATGTAAAACAAAAATAATGTTTTTTTTTTAGTTATTTTTATAAGGGGCTTTGTCGCTAAACGCGACCATATCGCCCCATAAATCTAATACTTAATTCTTTACTTAAATAACTATAAATGATCTCTTAGACTAATGTCGGCCAGCTTAAACACCATCCTGGCCTCGTCCGAAGACGGGTAGGCCAGAATAGTGTTTATCCGACCGACATTACAATCGACTTCCTTAAAATAACTATTCCTAAGATGTTCGCTCCGGACATATTCCAACACAACATGTTGGATGTCCTCCACCGCCCCACAATCCCTGCAATTAGGTGAATCTACTTTGTTTAAAATAATGTTAAATCATCAACATTATTTTAGTCTTACTAAGTAATATAATTAGAATAAAAGTTTGTATACGTGGATGGATGAATGTTTTTTTGAAGATATCTCAAGAAAGGCTGAAATGGCTCGTAGAAATTTTACATAGAAGTAGAACATAATATTTTTAATTCCTTGTGGTCGGAGTCGCGGACGACAACTAGTGGTAATATAGTACCGATTTTTGTACAAAATATTGCAATGCAATAATGTTAACATTCGAAGTATTCTTCAATCAATATTGAAGAGGAATTTTGTTGATTACTAAAAAACACTAATTAGTACAATAGTATCACACATTTCAAATTAACCGTCGTTATGTATTTTGTTTGCTGTTTCATATTATTGGTTTCAGATAACGAATAACAGTTAATTAATGTTTATTGCCTTATTTAACAGAAGTTCGGAGCTAATTTAATTAACATACAAAGATAAACCTTTGTTTTATTTTACCTCCTTGTTATCGTTTTGTTCCCGAAATAAAGAGGGTAAAAACAGTGTAAGTACAACTATTAGAAGTTTGCGTTGTTAGTTTGAGCTTGTTGTAAGACAAGTTAACTGGCATTAAAATACATTATTTCATTACACGTTAGCATTTATTAATTTTCATTTTTTCACTCATTAACAGCTGTTTCCCTTTTGACCACAACTTTACTCAAACCGACTAAAGAGGTTACTTTATACTTAACTAGGTGTTGTGCGCGACTTCGTCCGCGTGGAATGAAATCATATAGCTTATGTTACTCGAGGATAATGTAGCTTTCAAATAGTGAAAGAATTATGAAAATCGGTTCAGCAGTTTTTCAGTTATTTTAATACAAACAAAAAAACAAAAATAAAAAGTTTCTCTCTTTATAATATTAGTATAGATATAGATGTATTAATCTTAATAACGTTCTATGTTGGATTTTATTTCGAAATTATAAACCTATTTAGGTGTGCAAGCTATAACCATGATGTGGGTAGTAATAATATGACGTCACAATATTGTCTTTGTTCTTGCCGGCGGGACTTTGCGACGCTACGGCGCCGTCCCGTCTGGGTCAAGATTGCTCACAACTAAATATCTATTGTCTATACGCTATGTGACTGGAAATCTAATGTGTATTCGTATAAATTGTATGTATGTATCTACTATCTACGGTAAACTTAGCTATTCATATTAAAATAGGAGAAAAGGGGTAAATTCATAAATGAAGACTGATATGGAAGTGTAGAGGAGTACTACATACTGTGACGACACTCCATATTGACGAGGGAATGATGATGATGAAGATGATGAAAAAAATTTAAAGCTTTAGTTTAGACATTTCTACAGAATATGTGCCTTTTAATCCTACTATTACGTACGAGAGAAATGTTGAAATTACTCACCAAAAAGTAGGAAGTAGAAGTTTTGATAAATGGTGTGTACCTTAGTTACCATATTTTTTTAATCTCTTTTTATTGCATTATATGTTGTCATGGTACATCCACAGATAATTCAAAGGTTCTATAATAGAGTTATAACTACTGGCAGTTTAATAGACAATAATTTCTATAACAGGACAGGGTCGAGGGTCGCGAGGGCAACGCCATTATATCACGTAAGCCCGAATATTAATCAAAGTCTTTGGGTGAGGGATCAAAGCGTTTAGGTCACTAAGGAATAACGCTGTCAATTTTAATTACAAATCTCAATGTTAATTTAATATATTAAAAAATATTATTACATTAGAAATATTAACGGATAGTGTAAGATTTTATCTTCTTTACTCAAAACGCTTCTAACGAGATTATACTTTATTTTTTTACAATTATATTGTAAAATGTTTTTTTTCATAACTTTTTGATAAAGGGGATAAAACAGATGTCGAAAACAAAGTTAACACAGAATGCCAGTAACACGTAGGGGAGTAACGAGTAACAAACGACTCTCCGAACGCTTTGAAGTTTAACCTGCACTTGAAAAATCAAGTAAACAAACATTTTGCATTCAGTTACATTAAAATAGTCGAACAAATTAATTTATTTAATTCAACATTGGACTAATCTTTCTTTGGTTAAAAGTCATATTATTAAAGTTAAAAAAATACTTATTTCTGTGAGTCTGTCTTTTTAGCTTTATTTTTACTTAAAAAAAAAAAACAAGTTCTTTTACAGCTTAGCTTTGTAACATCTAATGATATTTTTCCACCAGTTGCTGGCTGACGATAAAACGCGATTCGGTAATGTTTATGTTCCAACATAAAAGATAAACAAGCGTCTGTGAAACACAATTTTATAGTTGAAATCTCTCCTCTGAGGCTCAAGTTTATAACGCTGAAAAAAAAACTAAACCGAAACACATTCTACGTTTAAAATACGGATTATACTTTTTTTCTATTATGATATATTTATTAATGACCAGTTCACATCAGGCCAGTAGAATTTCCCAGAACTGGCCAACTGCACTGGCCTGATATGAAATAGTCACAATGAATGTTTAAAACAAACAGGAATACGTAAACATATATTGTTTACGGAATTCATTTTAATTAAATGCATAGTTCTCTCGGTTTGAACGTAATTATCATTTAATTAAAGTCCGGACATCATTAGTAATTTTAGATATTTTAATATTAAACATTGAAAATCCTAATCTTAATAGATCAAGAAGCAATTCTTGGTAAAACCAAGGACGTTATAAGTATGTAACGTCCTTGGGTAAAACGATGTTGTTATTCATAATTGTGCTTAACGAGTTGTCTCTGAATATCGTTGATTCATCTGTTTTAGATAAAATAAAACTTTAATAAATTAAATTTAATTCCACAGCTTAAAAAGTAACAGACAATAACTTAAGCATTTTCTAATTTTTATTTTATTTATAGACTAAGAAGAAAATACAGTTGATAAAAAACTTAATACATACCAGATATTTTTTAACTAATAGATAAAATTTTAATTGAACACAAAAGCAATTATTAAAAATATTTCTTCTATAAACCAAGGCGTTAATTATATCCAAATACAATTGTTGCAACGAATTGCAAGAAGTTTAGAACAATTCCCAAGAATAATATCTAGATTCTGTATACATAAATTGTCTTATTTCCTTTGTATGTTCGACATTCTTGTGAACAATCGTTTTTGTTGAATTAGCTTCTGCCTTGTTGTCAAGGGCGGATCCAGCTTTGAAGGTCAAGTCAAGAACTTATAATTTAAACTGATAACAATAAATATAAGTAAAAATTAGGTATGTATTTCATTAATATACGTAAGTACTGTACTTAAAAAAATATTTCACTGAGAAACTTAACAAATAATAATTTGTACATATACACGTACTTATTGCAGCTCAGGAGGGGTCACGACTCCCATCATCCCCTCCTGGATCCGCTGTTGCTTGTTGTTTCTGTCGTTGATCTATTATGAAGCATATCTTACTCTACAGATAATATCACTTTTGTTAAATCAGCTTCTTACGGTGCAGTTTCTGTCGTGGATCTGTCACCAAGTATATCTGGCGTCGTTGATGACAACGTTTCTGTATTATCTTCTGCCGTTGTTGTTTCTGTCGTTGATCTGTCATCAACTATATGTGACGTCGGTGTTGGCAACATTTCTGTTATATTATCTTCTATCGTTGCTGTTTTTATCGTAGTCATTGTTGTTTCTGTCGTTGATCTATCATCATGTATATTTGACTTCGGAGATGAAAACTCTTTTGTTGAACTAGATTCTGCCGGTGCTGTTTCTGTCGATAAAAATTTATTCGTTAAATTAGATTCAGGTGGTCCTATTTCCACGGTGGGACTATCACTAAGTAAACCCAACTCCGGAGATGAAAACATATTTTCTAAAACAGCTAAGAACAGAACAAAACTTGTACAAAATTCCCATAGAAACGACATCGTTTTGAAGATTCAATAGGAAAACTGGTTTAATTCAAATACGTTATAATTATTTATAACTTGTGGTAAACTAGTGAGGTTCGCTCGTATTACCAGTCGATATGTCACTCAATATTTAATGACAACTTAATTTTTATTAGGTGACTATAGATTTTTACCTACTTGTAAATGGTTTTCTATGGGATTGTCTCTTATGTAGGTTTATATAAAATACCCACCCAAAGGTTGACGGTCCAAAATCTAAGTTTAATTTGGAAATACGAGTAAATAAATCTGATCATACCGATCTAAATTAGAAGATTGTTTCAGCCACTATCGTAGTCGTGCTGATCTCAAATGCCACATGCAACCTTAAGTATGTACGAGTATATTTATATGTATTCATTCTGTACGATATATACATTTTAAATTATGGCATCGACATAAAAATTGTAATTGTTTCGGAACAGCACTAGTGTGATAAGCTTTTGCATGACCGAAGTATTATAATTTATTTTATTAATTAGTTCAACCCTGCATACTTTGCTATTATAAAACAATCATGCCTTTAAACATTTTACATGTACTTTTAACTCAAAAATACATATTTTTACCAATAACAAATGTTAATCTGAATAAGCGCTAAATGATCAACAAGTTTCTTGGTTTAATCTTTTAATTTTTTTATGTTACAGACCCTTATGGTGACTTTTTTTTTTTGGTGACGCGGGGTAATGCTTTTTCGCCGCCCCTGCTGCCTGCTGCCCTCGCAGTCAGCATAAGGGTGACCAAATACTCTGCCATGATTTGGTAGAGTATTTACGTATTGGATTATTTAGGTGACATTCGTACAAATATTGGCTATATATATATTTTATCTCACATGCGTCATCACACGAATGTTAGACGCATGCATAATATTAATAAGGTTTATCCTTTAAAGAGCTGAATGTTGAACGAGATAAATTCGAACTAATCAAAACCAAGTATAAAACCGTAACCAAACAATGAACACACAGTATGTTTCTTGGACTGTTTTTTTATTTAATTACAATTTTATAAAATAAAGATAAAAATAACATTGTTTTTATAATACAAAGTGGTAAACGAGCAAGTGGCCACCAAGATTCGCTGAAAAATCAGAAGCGACCCCTTCCATGCACATCTGCAATTGCAGATGCGTTGCCTACCCTTAATCTACGGAGAAGGAGACGCACAGCAAGAGGAAAATACCTTTTCCTATGTATCCCCTCCCCCGGAAATGAAGATAAAGATTTAACTATGATATTTTTACAAAGAAGTCTATACAAGAGGCACAAGCGACGCACAGTCGCCATATTTGCAGAAACGCCCTGGCGTCTGTTAGTCTGAATCAATGTCTCTGACAAATACCACTTAAGATCTCCATTTATAATAATAAAAATGTGAAAATCGACTAATAGCATAATTAATTTTCATGAAATAAAGCACGACATGGGTTTTAATTAATGCCAACTTTGATCATTAATTGAAAAAATTAAAAAAAATGTTGAATTTATAATGGTGTAAAGGTAAGATAAGGTTCGACTCATGATGGGCTCCATTTTCCGCAACTCCACGACTAGCGCATATTTTGCGTGAATAATGATGTATTTCCTGACTATAATTTTTAACAATGTAGTCATAACTGCGTAGTAACTTCTATTTGTTTCTCAATGTTGTGGTTCTATGGAATCTATATCAAATCGAGTTGGGCAGCAGTTACAACGTGGGCTACGTTTGATTGATTGGAAGCCAAAATGTTTCCTTTCCAAACAAATGTTACAATTACTTCGGTAAACGAAATATTGCTATTTATTTATAATATTGCTTATGTTGTAATTTCATTCGCTTAAATAAATAACCTCAACAAACATGTAGACCACGTTGCATGGGTGAATAACTTCTTTTGGAAATCCTTGGAGTTTTTATTCATTATATATGTTCCTATAGTTTAGAAAATACCCTCAAAGAAATGATTAACTAACTAATTAGGGTCACACGAAGACCCGAAGTGAGCCTTGGCCTCTGCCAACAAAATTTTCTATTTTTCGCGATATCGCGTCATCCCAAACCAATGCTAGATGCGGAGCTACCTTAGGTCTTTTACCAACTCATAAATCCAACGATACCTGGGTCTGCCGACCGGGCGCTGACCACTCGGTCGTCCCAAGTACCCTCGTTTGACACTTCAAACATCATACATTCTTTCTAGTTGGCCGAGCCAGAGGAGCCAGATATATTTAATCGGTATATTTCAGGTGAACGTCACTGCACTGTAGGCTACATTGTATAAACAAATTGCGTGCGGGTACATGTGTGTGATGCCATTAACTTGTGTATTAATGGCTTACGGTGAAATCCATTACGTTCCAATCTGACTGCGGTACGTCCATTCATCTGCTTCAAATTGAGATATGCAAATATAGAGCTGCACTATAATTTTATTTACATACTAGCTGTTGTACGCGACTTTGTCCGCGTGGTATTAAATAATATAGCCTTTGTTACCTGGGGGTAATGTAGCTTTCTAATGGTGAAAGAATATTTAAAATCGGTCCGGTAGTTCTTGAATTATTTCAATACAAACAAAAATACAAAAAATCAAAAATACAAAGTTTCTTTCTTTATAATATTAGTATAGATTACGTTGTAATAGTGATATTTTGTTCCCATTTATTATAAAATTCAGTGCAAAGTGTGAGGTTTTCTTTTTTACATTGTATTTACAAGTAACTGTTGTAACCGACTTCTTCCGCGTGGTATTAAATAATATAGCCTATGTTACTCGGGGATAAAGTAGCTTTCTAATGCTGATAGATTTTTGAAATCGGCCCAGTAGTTCTTGAATTATTTAAATACATACAAAAATACAATGATTTTTTTCTCTTTATAATTTTAGTAACTCTAATACAGTTTATAAAGTTGTCTATAACTTTGGTAATAATTAAGTGATCCGGGATTACTCAAAGTGAAAACAAAATTATATGCAATAGTAAATTTAGCATAAAACCTTTTTTAATACGCATATATGTGTAGTGTCGAAAATTTAACGTTTTATTAGGGTTGCGAATTGTGAACTGTGTTTGTTTAGGCCAGTACCCGCTCAATTGTGTGACCGTTGTAAATAAAACGGGCTCATCTTTTATCAACATTCACGTGTATTTCTTGTTCAATTTAAACTCAAAAAAAATCAGCTATTGTTCTTAAAAAAGCGACTTTGTTTTATTCTATGTAGAGATACAATGCTATTATTACTACACATTTGGAATAATAACGGGTTAATATAACTTTTTTTTTCTGTTACATAAAAAACTTTCCACGTACGAATGTCAAACAATAAAATAAATTCGTAGTCCGTGTCCGTGACAACAACATCGAACTTTTCACATAGAAGGGAAGCGTGACAGTAGCAAAGATATGTTTTCCTCAACTTAGAACTTCGTGCTTTGGTTCTTTAACAACCTAATTCCAGTGTTTGTATTTAGCTATACCTACTTCTATAGTTATAAAAATGCTTATAGCCAAATTACATTACGTCATCATCCTGCGCTTGTCACTTGTATCAAATAATATTTATGTATGTCTGTCATCCCTTTCATTCTCTCTGAAAAAGTAATGACAATATTATGTCAGTCAATGTAAAGTTTTCTCTAACTTCCTATCGATACTAATATTATAACTTTGTATTTTTGTATGTATTGAAATAACTCATGAACTACTGGGATTTCAAAAATTCTTTCACTATTAGAAAACCACATTATCTTCGAGTAACATAGGCTAGATTATTTAATTCCACGTGGAGGAAGCCGCGAACAACAGCAAGTTTAAATATAAAGTTAAGTGAATGCGGTTTACATACATACTCGATGATTTGTTAAAATAAAGTAAGGTATATTTTATCCAATGAAAATAGAATAAATATTGTAGAGGCAGCGAAATGTAACGGCTGATATGAGTGTTCTGTTTGCGAGTGGCCTCTGTATCGATATTGCCTGGAGCCTCTCATGAGCATCAACATGTTGCGTGTTACGTTGAGTTTCCACTGCCATAATATTTCCTTTGTATCTGAACAAATTTTGTAACATAATTAATCCTGCTATATAACGCTTTACAAAGCTAATTTGAATTCAATTTGAGCAAAGCTCATTAGAAACCTAAATATCGTTTGGCTAAAATATTAAATTATTGTTTTAACGCTACGTTCGTATTTTCATTTTTCGTTGTCTTTTTTGATACTTTTCAACCGATAGGAACAGATGGTAGTTTTAACAGTCTTTTCTTATTAAATTATGTTTTAATTCACGATTTATATTTCCCCTTTTATTTTGTACTAGCTGCTGTGCTAGTGACTTCGTTCGCTTGGAATTAAATAGTATAGCTTATGTTACTCGAGAATAATGTAGCTTTCTAATGGTGAAAGAATTTTTGAAATCGGTCCAGTACTTAGTTCTTGAGTTATTTCAATACAAAAAATACAAAAATTCTAAAATACAAAGTTTCTCTCTTTATAATATTAGTATAGATATAGATAACTAAGTAAATATCGTAGAATTATTAAATTATGCTAAAATGTATTCCCATATATGTTATATTCTGTTTAAATTGATATAATTCTGATATATTCCCACATGATGGCTCTGTAGGGACAAATTGCATCGTCAATTCAATTTTATTCGAAATTGATTTCGCTTAAACGATTCCATTTATACTGAATGTCTCTTTTAAATATTGGAAGCTTAAAAGAGTTTTATAATATTACTTATTTTCCCTATCAGGAAATAACTGGCACAATATTTTTTTCCTAATTTAAAGCAAGTAATACATAAGTTTAAAGTAAACTAGTAATACAAATAACAAGATTGTTAAAATCCATATTATAATTTTTGAAAGGTTTAAATTCTTTCCGGGGGGCTACCTAAAGCACTTTTTCAGTAGTAATATCGTTGATGGAATCGACAAAAATGTATAAAACTGCATGGACATTCAATGAGTCGTGTGCTGTCCATACATTTTTGACGTTCGCTATAGAATCACTTCGTAGCGAATTTACTTTGGGTTGTCCCCAGGTATCAGTCGTCCTTTGCTAAACGCAGTATCCTAACAATTGTAACAAAAAACAATAGTACTTCAGTACTTTTTACAGTGCGACTTTACAGTTTCAAACAGATTATATTTTATTCTACATTTCCGTGAGGAGAAACTCAAGGTTGGATTGGCTGAAAGCGTCTTCCATTACCTAAATGTCCCCTTAACGTGTATAAAAATGTTTGCTGAATCTATGACGTCATTTAATTACGCAATCTTTGCTCTTGTTTTGAAGACCAAGGACAAGGTGGCGACGCTATGTCTGGGTCATGTTACTTGGCAGACCTGCTTGTTTTTGTTCCCATTTAACAAATTTTATACAGTTTGACCTTAACAAAAATGTAGTCTAGAAAAAAGGTCACCCATTACTCTTATTTTCAATGTAACACATAAGTAAATTGATATTATTGTAGCTTTTCTGCTGGTTACAAATGTAGTAAGTTAAGTTTAATTTTTATTTTTTATTTTTTTATATTCTGTTAGGACAGAGTCGCAGGCGATAGCTAGTGTCAACATTACTTTCTGTTCTCAGTGGGTTTTTTCCAGAACTTTTCGCAAACATCCTTTATAAGCTAATGTTTTCCAACTGTCCAATTAGCAATGTCCCTTAATTAAAGCAGCCATAAAACCACCGAAGGGTCTGTTAATAGTAGCAATTTGAGCCTTGTATTTTTTATATAAGGGTTCGATATTACTTATGTAAGTTGTTCTTTTATTCATTTTCTTTGCATACAAAGTTAGACAAAAAAGCCAAAGATATAAATATTTTGTGTCATAAAAGATCTGCAAAAAAAGGTTGTTATTAGATATAACTCTGTAATAATATAAAGGTCTGAGATGTAAGGAGGAGTACATACTGTACCAACTTTACTTGGGGAAAAGAGCAAAAAGATGATGAACTCCTCATACAGTTGACTAATCCGCTTGTATAACAAACCTTTGTTACCTAAACAGGACAATTAACCTATCAAAGTCGTACATAAAGAGTTCGTAATTGATTTTCACTCACTTCGCTAACTGTGAGCTAAAATAATTCGATTAGACGTCACGGGACTTGAGCCGTCGTTAAATACGAGTAAGCTTCTCCAATTACAATGATACTCGATGAATAAAGAGCGTCGGTGGCTCAGGGGTTTTAGCTCTTGACTTGTAAACTGCAGGTCCCGAGTTCGAATCCCGGCATGTACCAATGTGTTTTTCGATTTTCATATGTACATATTTACCGACGCTCTTAGGTGAAGGAAAACATCGCGATGCAACCTGCACATATCGGCGAAGAAATTCAAAGATATGTGTATTCACGCAAAATACGCGCTAGTCGTGGAGTTGCGGAAAATGGAGCCCATCATGGGTCAAAAACCTTTAACCTTTAACCTTTACTCGATGAATTTTATACTGGAATAGATGTATTAGAAATGTTATAATGCTTGTTAATTATAGTAATTTTACGAATGTTATAGCCTCGTGTAAATAAGGGCAAATAGCGACTATTAAGGCGGTAAATGTACTCTCGCTCGCTATTTCTAAACTTGGGGGTTAACCAAAGTACATGAGCTACAAAGCGATTCGATAGCGAACATCAAAAATGTACGGAACTGTCAATGACGTTTAATATCTCACACGTGACATGAACATGAAATATCGAATGTCAGTCAGTTTTATACATTTTTGTTGATTCCATCGATATCGCCAATCGAAAGATACATTGTACTTATACTTTTAAAACAGAAAGCGAGAGATTTTGAAAAATTTTCACCATTCATCAGATTTATGTTATTGGTTAAAAAACATGTGTCCAGCAATAAGTTTTTAATTTCATTGCTGATAATTCACATTCATATTTTAATTAACATTTCGTATGAAAATTTGACTCGGATTCATATTATATCATATTCGTGAAATCGCTTACATATTTCAGTGTATATAACAGACAACTTTGTGAAGCCTGCATATAAACCTGCGTCCGAGACTTTGAACCATCCCTTTGTCATAAACATATCAGAGAAACTTCCAAACATCAGACAGTACTTTCTAACTACTCTTGTTTAATATTTACACGTTTATACTAAATACGAAATCTACTACTACTAAAAATCCTATTCCGCAACACTATTAGATTAGCAGTTTTTTTTTATTCAGGGCTACCCAAGTACTTTTCCATTCGGGATATCGCTGATGGAATCGACAAAAATGTATGAAACTGACATTCGATAAGTTATCGGATTGTCACGTGTGAGATATCGAACATCACTGTCAGTTCCACACATTTTTGACGTTCGATATAGAATTGCTTCATAGCTAGTGAACTGTGGGTAACCCCCCAGCTTACTAAAACTTAAACTATAGTAATTATTTAAATATATGACTTTATTATATGTATACAAAGTTAAAACACAATCAACATCGAGACAGTCATGAAATAACTGTTTTAAGAATTCAGGAAAACGTTAGTATATAATTTATTTTTAAAAATATACGCTTGAAGTAATTATTTTATCAGTTTCCCCATCCGCTGTGTGAAATCCACTGGGAACTTATATTTGTCAAAGTCAAATGACATTGACGGTTTATTGAATGATTCATTTGCATCACATACATTTCGGTCTTATAAAATCAAATTAAAAACACTGTGCACTCGCCTCTAGTATTAAAAACTAAATCATACCTTTTAAAGACTAGTGTTAGGGTTTGTTAATTTATTGATCTATTTAATTATTGTAAATTGAATGGTAAGAATAGTATTTTCCAAGTACAAAAATGCTTTGTTCAATAATGACAATACTGATTTGACAAGTGAGAAGGCGGTAAAAAACATTCGGTAGTGCAAGTGTATAACGAGTATGTTGTAAAAAGAAAAGTAAATAAAGTTATAGTTACTTAAACATGCATTTTCTTCAATACTTCACCTAGGCATCCTGAAAGACTAAATGTAACCGAAAGTATGGAGTTTCACGATAGGAACGTTTAAAATACTAAGTTCATTATTGTTGATTTGCAAATGACATAACTTTAATTATTATAATTTTACTGGTTAGTGATTGTTATTTATATAAACGTTATTAGTATTCAATCATCATGTTCCTTATCCTACTCCCATACGGTCGGCGTATTATATTTGTGTATCGGTAAAAGCTAAATGTATGAAAACTGTCTGTTGTTCGCGTAGAATTATATAGCCTATGTTACTCGGGATTGTCTAATGGTGAAAAAACATTTGAAATCGGATTAGTAGTTCTTGAGTTATTTCAAAACATACAAAAATATAAAGTTTTCCTCTTTAAATATTAGTATAGATTACCAAATCAATCATAGAAAAACACATAACTCTTATATTTACGATGCAAAAATGAAAAATTCTGGCTCCTAACTGTTGCACTGTGAAGTCGCCATGTTACTGCGCATTTAAAGAACTGACGTGTCATTAGTCTAATGAGACATTCACGTGCAGTAACACTTTACTAATAAATGTCACTGCTAAAAAAAGAAAAATGATTACTTGACACGGCAACAGTTTTATAGTTCACGGTAAATCCATTGAATGTGATAACAAAGTTTAATAAAATAATGTCGTATAGAGATTAACCATATGACGATGAGAGATTTCTTGTCGGAGGCCAAAGCCTACTTCGGGTCATCGTGTCACCCTAGTTAGTTATGATTAACCATAATAAAGAAATCCACCGAACACTTAAAACATTATAAGTGCACCTAAAGTCGGCTACGTTCAGTTTTAACTGTACAGTTCGATTGTGCACTTAAAACTAACGTGTGTAAGCAAAACTGAGAACTATACAAATCGATTCTGCAGTTCAAATTGACGTGTGCACGTCACGTGTGTACAGTTTTAACTGTTCAGTTAAAAAACTGAACGTTTGTAGGCAGCTTTATAAGAATAATACCTTTTACATGTTCAGATAGGACAAAACAACAGTCACAAACATTACTATGTTGTATTATAAAAAGATCAGACAGAACACTAAGTTATTTATTAACTACTAGCTGTTGCTCGCGACTTCGTCCGCGTGAAATTAAATAATATGACCTATGTTACTTGGGAATAGTGTAGCTTTCTAACGGTGGAAGAATTTTTGAAATCGGCCCAGTAGTTATTGAGTTATTTCAATACAAATTAAATATAATATTAGTATAGATATAGATAATGAGATTTCTTTGAAATTTTACCCCGATCACGTTTTTATGGAAAATAGGTTGTAGCTAGGTTAAGGAAATGTCTGCACGATATTTCCCTGGGGCAAGCTTCCCTTTAAAACTATAAGTACCAATATAACAAACAACTCCGTCGCTATTGTCTTAATTAATACAAATATTCACACATTACTGTGTTAAGTTTCAAAGTAAAAAAGTATCTTTTAATTCTACGACACGGACGAATCATGACACCGTATATTAAAAACTGGCAAATTCAGAATTGAAGTAATGCTATTTCCAAGTCGGAATTATTCAATATTATTTTAACATAAATAAAATAACATTTTAAATACTCTTGTAATAAAATGTAAATTGATACAGATGTGTAACGATACGCGATAGCGGCGCGGCGAAACCTTTTGATGTGCTTTCGACCATGTCACCCGCACCTCCCCCGTCCTAATGTTTGCTTTGCTAACGCCCTAATTAACCCTGCTTTATACGAACATTTTAAAATGTATAACTTGCGTATATAAAATATTTTGTAATTTAAATCTTAGTTGGTAATCTATACAATAACATTATAAAGAGTGGTATTTTTGAATTTTAGTATGTATTGAAATAAGTCAAGAACTACTGAGCCGATTTCAAAAATTCTTTCACCATTAAAAAGCTACATTATCCCTGGATAACATTTATAGTATTTAATTCCACGTGGACAAAGTCGCGCACAACAGCTAGTAGACAATAAAATACAGTTTGAAATCTTCTGCTCTATTCTATCTCTTTACAAATCATCTAGTTATTTATTACATTTACTTTATTTTTGCTAACTAAGAACTTATTAGTTTTACTACTTAGTATACATATGTATAAAAAAAACTAAAAGTCACGTAATCCTTTAGAAATAAATTAATAGAGCTTACGTAAATGACCATGAATCATTGGAAGTTTGTTATGAAAATGGGCACAAGAAAAACGATGCGTGCCAAGAAACTTGACCCAGACTGATCGACGCCAACGTGTCCTTCGTCTGTTACACCCGAAGAGGTTGCTTATGATAGATAAATGAAAGTTGTTTATAGTTTTACTTAAAGTAGGACAAGGGTTTTGACTAGTGTGAAGAGTTGGCTAGAGCTAGTAATTTATCATGAAAGTAGTAACAACCACGTTGTCTATAACATTAGTTAGGTAAGATAGTTTGATAGATTCGTGTAAAACCATATTTTTAATGTCCAGAGCTTTATTATTTTCTACTTATATCTTGTTTTTGCAGAAATAACATAGTTTATAAAAACAGACTAATAAGTTGTTGATATTTTTTAATTTTCTTCTGTATAAAAGTGAAGTAACCGTGACCTTTAAAACTCAAAGAACCTGAAAATGGAATTAGTACTTTTTGGAATGAAATTAGTTTGGAATTTTAGATAATTTCAACTTAAATGAGGCTCTCGGCTACTATTTGATAATAAACTAATTTAAAGTTACTCCAGAAATATCTCGGAAACGTGCTTAACCGTGTTGATTAGTTTTGTGAAACTGGTCTATTTAGTTAATTGGTATTTGGATCATTTTGATTATTTGTAATTTAGTCCAAAATCGATTTACACTCGTTGGAAGGTAACGATGATAGTTAGTGTGACTTTAGGAAAACGAACGCCAAGGTATTTATCATTATTCAAGAATAGCACGCAGTTAGAACCTATTTAGAAATTAAGGTGCTTAAAATTGTTTTTTCTTGTGATAGAAACAACATGGAAATTAGTTCTTTTGTTTCATAAAATAATATATAAATTGACACCGAAATGATCACAAAATGAACTTAACAAAAACAAAGGATTTATTGTTATTCAGAATGGCAAGATTACGCAGCGCTTGACTTAATCCTTTTATAGCCTATCAAACTGAGTTGTTTATATTTGTCGGTCATATTAAACAAGGGATCATACTTCGTTAAATATTAAGACAATAGAGTTACTAGGATGACTTTTTAAGTAAGTATATCATATAATAATATGCTACATTTATTCTATTATACAGATAACTATAAAATCGCTCTGACCTTTTGCTGTCCAAAGTGACCACAAATACATATCAAGGAACATATACGACATGTGATGTCATTTGCTACGTTTGCTACGCCTTACGTAGCATCCGCCTACGAACTTCCGGCCATTTCGTGACCCGTTTGCATCAGTAGGCCAAGAGACTCCTTCCTGTTTCCGGTATATTAGCTACATAAAACTTTTTCTTAATGCTACGCAATAATAAGTATTTACTTCAATGCCTAGTCTTCACTGTAAACCCGGAATACTATTTGAGTTGTAATATGGGTTTACATATTTCCAGTTATAATCCGCTGGATTCGATCGCTGGACTGGAATAATGTAAACATATTTATGCAAGGTAACTTTTGAAGGTGTGAACAAAACACCTGGGTAGATGTCCCGCGGCTAGTAGAGTATAATTTAACGTCAAAGAGAATGAACCCTTTCTACCGGAATTTCAAAGACTGTCCTTAACAAGTTATCGCCTACCTGACAACAAAGTCAAATGACTATGAATAATTTTAAAGACTTTGCAGAATTTTGCATATAAACTGTTTAATAGTTTGCTACCGTACGTTTGCCTGTGAAAATAATAATATGTGACCGTTAATCTTATTACAAAAAACTCTTCACCCTGGTTACCCGAACTACACAGTCTAGCTTAATGTCTAAAACCGTGGTCTTATTGTATTCGTATTACAAAACATAGACCAAACTTAAAGTTCATAACTATGAATTTGAACCATGGTTAAAAAATTAAAAATTATTTAGATATAGAATCGCAGATTTACGTACTCTAGTAAGAAAGGGCTGAATATGACAAAATGCGCTTGACTCATTTGAACCATTAATATTAGACTCTTCATTTATATCGAAGATATATTTAACAAGGTTAAACATTTTACTTTATTAAGTTAGAATAGATAAATATTAATTCCTTTATCTATTGTACACTTGTGGCAAGAAGTTGTTGTTATGAAGCAAAGTTTACTATACAGCGTACACAAACCCAACCGGCCGGGTATTAGCAAACATTGTTACAGCTAATACGTGGCTTATCTCAATCGTTTCACTTCAACTTGCAGATGTACTCCAATGTATTACTTTAGTCAAAGTTTACTATTTTAAACTAGTTGTCACTCGTGACTCTGTACTCGCCGAATTAAAAACCCCTTAGGAGATAGTGTTCTTAAGCCTCGAACGCACTAGGATAGTATTTTAGTCGAGTAGCAAGTAGCAAGTATACGAAAAAAAAATACTAATCTACTCTACTAAATTGTTGCAGTTCGGACACGTTTAGTTACTGAGTTACTATCCTAGTCCGTAGATTTAGGCTCAAACGAGTCCGAACAGTAGTAAATCCTTTGTTCGGATAGATGCTACTTGCTACTCGACTAAAATACTATCCTAATACGAACAAGGCTTTACAGACTATGTTCTACATTTATGCATTTTGTGGAGATCCGTTCAGGCGTTTCGGAAATATATTTTAGCAAATATCCATCCGTTATCTATACACCATAAAAAGTTTACCTAGACAGTCTATGAGAAAGTGGTTCAATTACAAAGTAGGAGGTTCAATATTCTAGTAAAAAAATAAATCGCGTGATCTTAAGTAGTAGGTAGCAGGCGTGAAATGGAAGCAATTTCGTGTTTCGTCTGATGAATGTGGTGCCGGAGACCTAATTTTAGTCCATTTTCCCTTCCTATCCTTTTCTTATAAGGAAATGATGGGAAGGGATGGGAGGGAAGGGGATTTGGCGGGCGAGGGGATGTATAGATAGAAGAATCATTCTCTTGATATGCGTCTCCTCCTCCGTAGATTAAGGGTTGGCAATGCATTTCGAATTGCAGATGTCTATGGGCAGCGGTCGCTTCGCTATTTCAGTAAATCAAGGTGGCCGCTTGCTCGTTTGCCACTGTTTAATATAAAAAAAGTATATTTATATTAAGCCTATATAAATCATTTTATAAAGGAAAATACAAAGATATTGTTGATAACATCTCGCTTTTATCTCATCATTTTTTATGCTACTTCCAACAAAGAACCATGTTACATTGTTCAAAAGAAATAAAGGAAGAACCATTCACATAATAATCAACATTTTTTTCTATCTATACAGGAAGCTGTTAATCTAATTAAATTCCATTTTGACAGATTTTCTCGTCCTCTTTGTTCTGTTCACCAAAAGAAAGTAAATTGGAAATAATTATCTTGCCATTTTAATCATTTTTGTATAACTTTGGTTTACAAAAATTAAATATTTGTCATTAAAATGCGTATATGTATAAATAAGATTGTTGATATCTTTCTATTTATCATTAATTAAAATTAATAATCAACAAGTGGGTGAATTTCGAATATTAAAACTAACAAGCCAATTAATTTATTAGTCAAGTTTTTTACACTACGACATGGATTAAAAGAACCAGATGAGATATGACATATGTAATACTGACAGCGACTGAGACACATTTATACGAAATATACGTAACGTGACAAAGACAGTGACATAGATCTTTGGTCCCTTTATCCGTATACGATTTGTTTGGGTCCAGAAATATAACCCAAGCAAATGTGACGTATCATATAGTATTGTAGCGCTCGAAGCGTATTTTCGGTGAACTAATTATTCTTACGTCCCAGGCAAAGGCTTAGGACATGATATTATTGGTTTAAAACCGTAAAGTGATGCACACACAACATACGTATGACGTAGTCTAAGGCATTTTAGTCCCGCAACCGTATACACTATAGCCATTTCCATATCTTTCTCTTTCTACGCACAACGAGCGTGTTTATTAATTCAACGTACTCTTAAAACATGAAATCTATATGCGCTTTGTTTCATTTAGTAATTTGTGTTGTCATACATGCGAGGATATAACCGCAGTAGTCATTAGAACCAAAATTATTAACATAAACTTCGATACATTAATGACGATAAACGTGATTAAATTTTAATCGATTTCACAACCGGCTTTGATACAATTAACCGTTATTACGTAACATTTAATCAAAATTATTGTTCTCTCGGGAAATTTTGATCGATGTCTCTTGATCACATTAAGTAGAATCAAGCTTCCTGTTACGAGGCACTTACAAATCTTCTTTACATTAGAAATTAATTGATTAGTTATTATAGAATTGTTTTTGAACTCAAAAATATTCATCATCATCACACGGACGATTTTTAACGTCTTGGTGCTTTTTAGACGTCCTTACTAATACGATCCCTGTAAAATGACCATTGTTTATTCCGTTCGTTCAGCGCTCAAAATCGAACTTTGCGCGATAAAAATTTAAAAGCGAATATGGAAATGCATTTCCT
Organism: Papilio dardanus tibullus; assembly: GCA_013186455.1. Classification (NCBI taxonomy): domain Eukaryota; kingdom Metazoa; phylum Arthropoda; class Insecta; order Lepidoptera; family Papilionidae; genus Papilio; species Papilio dardanus. The sequence goes on from QDHC01001518.1 coordinate 328,672, forward strand.
ATCTCAACGCTTTTTTATCGCGCGTTGAAAAAACGTCCGTGTGAATGCGGGCTTATAGCTGAAACTCTCATTTATAAGGTCGTAGTGTTTGTAGTCATGTAACGTCTACTATACTATTATACTACTATACTATTATAACATAAAAGAGTTTAAAATTAATTATAACTGTTATAACGGTTGAAACAAAACAACGTCGACGGTTATTCCATCACAGACGAACTGTGAAATTAGTTTTCTCTATCGCGTCTGCGGCGTGACTTATCATGTACCGTTTAATTAAAACAGTTGCTTACAAACTCATTAAATATATTGCACAGGTAACTTAGTAATTACTATTGTACTGTATACATCGAATAATTGTATTTCCATCCCATAATAATAATAACGTTAACTCTGAGTACTTAATGCTTTTTAAAATTAGATAATTATTTCTTTGAAATATCGTTCAAAGTGTTACAATAACTTATTAAAACTTTCGTGAGACATTTTACACTAATTAATTACAATAAAAACACAGCTTAATTCACGTTTATTTCGGTGTAGGTACCGAATAGTTTCAGACCCGTCGGGGGTCCTTCATAAGGGTGAGTGGATTATCGGGCTTTATTCGCGATCGCGTCACGCCGGTCACAGGACCCCCAACGGGTCTTACACCGAAATAAACGTGAGTAAAGCTGTTTTTAATTAATTATTGTTACACTAACTTTTCGTCAAATAAAAAGGTAGTAAATGATTTGTTGTAATCAAAGACAGACCAAGGAAAAAATAAAATATTATTTTTATTGTGAAATAACAGTAACAGTAACATTGGATGATTATATTCCACCAACAAAATATTTCTGTAGTAGAGAAAGGTGTGTGTAACTACTAAATGTTCCCTGAAATTTATAGCCAATTTGTACCTGTCCCACAACCTTGTTCCAGATCCGGGTGCGTGAAAAACATTTTTTACCTTTTGTTATTGTATTTTCCATTTACATTGTACGCATTGTATATTTTTTTTGGGTTAAACAAAGAGATTAAAATGTTGAATTTCATTTCTTTCCGATCGTTTTGTAAACAATGATAATAAAAATGTAGTTTAGTGCTCGAACTGTTTCTATGAATGCTATTTTATTTTATTATGTGTCTGTACTAAATGTTTTTAATATTTAATCGTTTTACATTTAGGTAACTGAAGTATAGAGAACTTTTTGACATGAAGTTGCACAGGCCCTGTGGCGCAATGGATAACGCGTCTGACTACGGATCAGAAGATTCCAGGTTCGAATCCTGGCAGGGTCGCTACTTTCATTTCATTTTTTTAACATTTTGCCACAGTTATGTTAACAATTGTAAATATTTCAGTAATTTAACATGTAAATTATTTTCTTCTCAATATATTTTATATTTATAAATGAAGAATTCTTGTGATAGAATTTTGTAAATAATTTGATAATAAAAAGTCCCTATTTTTGAACTGCAAAATGAATTAAAATGGGACAAACAATAACATTAATTTGAGTACTTACAAAAGAAGATGAACTTCTGAAGATATCTTCACAATAAATAAAAACCTTGAAAAATTATGAAAAAGATAAATTGCACCAAAACTTGGCTAATTTCCAAGGAAAGTCAAAGTCCATTAATCTTTGAAACATACATAATTTATTCATCGTAATTTCATATTCTCTGAAGAATAGTGACGTTATGAATATTTTGTTTATTTATCTAAATTGAAGATTAAAAACAAAGAGTAATATTTCTGTTCTTTCTTAAGTGAATTAATAATAAATGAAACATACATCCAATAAATTCCTGACATTATTGTTCAGTTGATAAACTGACCTTAGCAGTCAGTAATTAAATTGTTTTAGTTTACAGAATTTGTCGTCACAAAATTTCATTAAAAAGGGATCGTCCCCTTTCACTTCGGCTTTGTTCAAACATCTGTCCCTATTTTCTATTGGAAAACCGGGTCAGTATTTGACCATTTTCTTTACATAGATTATCCTTCCACAAAAGACAGCAAAAAGAAATTGAAAGTATTATACGATGAAAAGTGTAAAACACTAACGTATTGTGTAATCATTGTTTAATTAATTGCATGTTTTATTTTGCGTGAATAAAGTTGCTATTATTCCTGACAATAGCAATTTGTTAGTGCAAACTTAAAAATGTAACATAGTTAAATTAGATATATGGGTCGTAGTTGTAAGCATCGTAACAATCTTTCTACCTAGTCAATTCAATTTACAAAGGAAATCATAATGATCTTTTTTTTATTCATCACTAGCTATTGTGCGCGACTTGGTCCGCGTGGAATAAATTAATACGACCTATGTTACTCGGGGATAATGTAGCTTTCTAATGGTGAAAGAATTTTTGAAATCGGAATAGCAGTTCTTGAGTTATTTCAATATGTACAAAAATACAGTATAGATTAACTGTCAATTTATCAGTGTTTCACATCATGCGTGTAAGATTTATGAGGTGGGAATGATGTAGCTGCAAACAGTAGAAGCAGGTGTGGGATGTCGCGCTTCATAGCACTTCAAAAGGCTCATTCGCTTCAATACATCAAGGCTATGCCTATATTCTATCGATTTCAATGACGTATCGAATATTCATGTCACAGTATTTACGACCAATATTTCATTTATTTTAGGTTTAGTTTTACAAAATTAACGGAATTAAAATATATTTGTTACTTAGAGCTTTGTTAGCTTTCTAACAATGAAAGAATTTTTGAAATCGGCCCAGTAGTTTTTGAGTTATTTCAATATTATTTGTGTATACAAATACAAGTCTTTGTTCTGTATAATAATAGCGTAGACAATCAAATTTGTATTTTTCTCTAATGTTATTAGACTATACTAATATTATAAAGAGAAAAACTTTGTATTTTTGTATTTTTGTTTGTATTAAAATAACTCAAGAACTACTAAAACGATTTCAAAAATTCTTTCACCATTAGAAAGCTACACTATCCTCGAGTAACATAGGCTATTTTTTTAATTCCACGCGGACGAAGTCGCGGACAACAGCTAGTATTATTATAAATTAGTATTAAATTGGCAAAGCTTGGAAACTAATTTAAAAGTCTTTTATAGTTCTAGTTGTTTGAGTACGAAAGTAGATTCGTTTCGTTTTAAACTTAACTGTATTTTTGCAGTAGCGTCTGAGTGGGCACATTCAAGTGGTAAACTTTCAAAAGCTTCAGTACTTGTGAAAAACCAAATTAATTAGATTTGAAAAGTCTAGTTGTACGTGAAATTATTTTAATTAACACTCTTTCAAAATTATTAATTTTATAAAATATTCGCCTGCGCGGAATTAAAAAAAATATAGCCTATTTTACTCGGGAATAATGTAGCTTTCTAACGGTGAAAGAATTTGTGACATCGGCCCAGTAGTTCATGAGTTATTTCAATACATACAAAAAATTAAAAATACAAAGTTTCTCTCCTCATAATATTAATATAGATATGGATTTTTGTCAAAAAAATAAAAGGATTGTAAAGTTCAAAATATTTTTTATTCTAAAAGAATTGTATTTCAGTTTAAAGTAAACATTGTTTTAGCCGACATGAACACTCAAATAAAAAGATTTCGGCGAAAAGATTTTTTTGTATGTTTTTATAATACTCTAGCGGTTTTAACCTCAAAACTGCGTAACCACGTATTTCACGTACATTTTTTATTATGTACTGTTCTTTGTGATTTTTTTTATATTATACGGCATTGTTATAATCTTAAAATTGTGCTAAATTGTGTGATGTAGGTCGTGAAATTTTTTTACTTAATTGTAAAAAAGATTTTATAATCAAAGGAGAATGCGCGATCTGGTCTATCTACTCAACAGCAAGAAGCCATATGTCCCCTGCAAATATTGACAAACTTCAGTACAATATATGTAAGTCTCCTCCTAGTAGAAGAATATTGTAAATGTACATTTTGCTATTATATTTGACAATGACTCGAGAACCCCATAAGCTCTACATTAATTTGAAATAAAAAAGTATAAGCAAAGACCTTTTCAACGACATATGGCTCGTTGCTATTGAGAAGTAGACCAAAGTCCTTACGACTCTACCCGTCGTCCTTTGAATCTTACCATTTCATAGCATCTCCAATAGGTTAGGCTTAATTGAGGAGAATAGAAGGATTTTTTTGCGTTAATAAATCAAACAAACGTACACTTTTTAACATAATTTATTGAAAATAATGAACTTCTTTTTCCTTTATTTATAATTTCGTAATCCAAAATATTTTAATTTTAGCATAATAACTAGAATTACAACAGTTGTTGTTCCGAATATACTAAAAGCGCTTAAATATTAATACAAAATTCAGCTCTCAATAATAGACAGGATTCTTTTAATTCTTATACGTAATAAATAATAAGTAAAATAATAAAAATATACATAAAATGTTAGTTAAATCAAAACATACAATAAACATTAATATCGCACGCAGAGTCCTTACGAAACAAAGGATTCCTTTAGTGTACTTTACCATACCCTTAGCGACGTACTGACTCTAACTATGGTAATTTTTAATAAAATTATTATTAGTGAAATTACAAGGTTCATAATGAAATGCAAAAGTAATAAAGAAAGTTAACAATGTTACATTATGAGCGTTTCACAATTTTACAATACTTCAATAAATATAAAAATAATCAAAAGAGAGGCAAAAAGATGTCACCAGGGACAGAGAATCGACAATATGTCCTTCAGATCAATTGATTCCGAGAAGTAATTTCCTTTTACACACATATTGAATACCTATACGGAGTTTCCCGCGTTTTCTTTAATATTGAAATTAGAAATAATTGTAAACTACTATTCAACTCTGTTCCATTTTTCTGTGTTTATAGTTCAATTTTTTCTTAAATAAAAATGGCATAGTTACACATTATTATGTTATAATTTTGCTATGCTCTTACCAATGTACCATTTCAATCTTTATTCATTGCGTAAGCTTGAGGAAATAGCTTCAAATAATAATTTACTATCAGAAATATTAACTAAGTAAGGCTTCGTTTTTTACGCATTAAATAATATATTGAGATTAAATTATCTGAGTGCTTTTAATTACAAGTGCTCATAAATAGGCTAAAAGCTTTTATTTATAGAAGCTTTTAAAAATTAATATAACTCGTAATTTTTGTCCAACGCACCTTATTACGTTACTTTTACTTTACTAATATTAATTCTAAAGGTCCCTAATTACTTGACCACGTATTTAAATCATTCTGTACCTTAGCGTATTACGAACAAACTGTTATAATGTTGCCATATAAAATTGGCACGTGACGTTACAAATTAGTATATTTTTTCTAAATTATATTTACAAGCGTCTATCAGTTGTTTTGTTACAATGTATTGTAAAAAGAAGATAAAATGATAATAAAAATAACATTATATCTAATTGCTTAAGGTATTTTAGTTGGTTCTTTCGTTCGAAAGTTATTTAGCTGGGAAGGAAATATTGTAATACTTATTAATTTTAATATCACTTTTGGCGTAACTTTAGTCAATTAATGACTAGTAATTTGTGCACCATTTTACAAAATTCTTAAATAACTACATTGCCTTAATTATTCATTCAAAACGCGGAGTTCGACCGCGTTCATGAATACACAAATATTCCATTCATAGCTTAAAATGAAAATATAAGGCACTGCCTTATAAAATTACAATTAGCATATAAATGCATAGAAGAAAAGATGTTTGGCTTAAAATGATGTTTAAATATAATGGAACGTATTTTGTTTAAAAGACAGAATATTTTTTTCATAATAATTTAGGGATGTCTAGATTTTAATTGACCTTATCTGGCTGTGATGAATCAAAATATAATTCTCGTTTATCAGTAGTCAAAGCAAAAGCAATATTTTATGCGCCTATCTAGATTTAAGAATACAATTATTTACACATCTTAAATTACAACAATATACCATTGTATAAGTCTCGTAATAGTCAACAATAAATATGGACGTTAAACTACATCGGTATCAAAATTCATTCAATTCCGATTTAATTTTACATTGGTTCTTATAATAGACGTTGGCAAGCTCTTTCAAAAATATACAAAGTTCCCTTTTCGTATAGAAAGCGCTATTAAAGGAACGTGACCAGCTTTTAAATAAAAAATAATCAGCTACACGCAAAGGCTATAGGGGTGTTTCTTCTCCAGACTCACATTGTGGTAGTCTTATGACTCTAGGTCCGGCTAACACTCCGATACCATCTAAACATGACCTCCTATTAGCAATTACGTCCCTAAGAAAAGCTCTTCGAGGTCCCGCTAAGTCTGTCCCCGTTATCGATCTGGTAATTCGTCGTAACGCGGGTAACTTTAATGCTTCTTCGTAAGGCGGTGGCTCATCAGTGGGAGTTGTTTGAGCTCGACCTCCGAACGGATCCCGCGAACATGTCGGAGATAATTCTCTAGAATAATACAAAGTATTCTCTCCATTCCTTCTAACTTGCTGTTCTGATATCAATTGGTAATTCGGTGAAGTATTGTTCGTGAATTCATCTAATATTTGTCTCGCACTTCTTGCTGTTGTTAAAACTCCTGCCCATGATCGTCTATTTTGTTTAATATCAAAAGACCTCGTACTTCCAGCGATGTTATTGCTAGAATGAGTACTCGCTATTAGCACTTTCGGTCTACGAGGTGGTTCATCAAAGGATGCAGCTTTTACAGTTGGCCTGTTTTGTCTTTGTTCAGATTCCATGTCAATTATAACAGGGTGCGTATTTTCAGTCGGTTCTTCCCTAAGAGCGGCATCGATACGCATGGCTTCTGAGTAAGAAGGTACTAAGGCACAGTTACCTCGAATTGCGGCGAATAACTCTAGACTATCGACAGTAGACGCATGAGATAGAGGAAGTGTACGAGGTGGACGGGGAGCAGAGGAGAGCACTGCGCTCTGCTCATCAGCAAGATTCCAAGCGTAATTCGCCGCCGGTACCGGTGGAAGAGTATCAGATAAATGTGTATCTAAATCAAGCTGTCGACTCGGATCTAGTTCGTAGTTCGTACCGAATATTTTAGTGATCTGAAAGATAGAATAAAATTACTTACTATTCGATACTTATTTGCTTCTTTTATTTAAACAAAGTTATGGTTTATTTACCGTATAATGAACGTAAGCTGTATTACATTCAATAATAATTCGTAGAGGCCACGACAGAAGCAAACAAGACAACGTCCAAAATAAAATTTGTGAAGAATACCAGGGACACCGATCTGCTTCTCTGTAAACAATGATGGAATTTAAAATGACATAATAATACTCTTTTAAAATACGTGTTTTTACAACTGAGATGTAGTACCTGTAAGCTACCATGTATTCCTTGAAGGAACTGACGCCAATTAGATCCAAACCCTCTCGCATTTCCATGAAGTCATCAAAACGCTCATGTTCCGCGAAAAATCTTGATCTTTGATCTTCGAATTCTAAAATAAAAAATATCAAATTTACACGACCATAAAAGTTTTGTAAGGAAATAGTTTGCTTTAACGCGTATGCTGCGGCAATCATAAGTACAACGGCAGGCCGATATCGCCCTGTTACGCAGTGAGCGTGTTAACTTTAGCTGGTATTTTGAAGACTTTGATGATTTTCGATTTAATTTCTTTCGTTATGTCCTACCACTTACCGCTAGCAGCTTCAATATTAGCGAAGGCAAATCCTTTACTGAATCTGACTTTAGTGATGGGTGTTTTGGAGTCGAGCACCAGGTTCCTGGAGGCGTCCCGCTGCCCGCAGCAAGCGTGCGCGAACGAAGTGCTTGCGCTGTGAGTGTTCACTCGTTCATAGTAAACCTAGTATTAAACAAATTTTTATTTTTACTTGATATCGCATTAAAGAAATTCAGTTACACTTTTCTGATCTTTTTAACAGTTTTCTAACCTAAGTTATCGTATAAGTGATACTTTTGTTACGTTAGTTAGAAGTTTAGAACTATATCTACCGTTTAGTTAAGATATTTATTTTAACTTACTACAGATTGTTTTACATCTACTATAATTAATACTGTTATTTTAGTAACTTTTAGAATTAAATACAATAACACGATTGTTTTCTATTTGTGTTGTAAGTTGTAATTTCCAAACAAGCGTGATTCCTTACTCTATATTTATAGTTGGGTTGGTTTTAATCTATGATCTACACGAGGGTTCAGCACGTAATACTAGTTTCATAGTAAGACAGAACAATGTGAAAAGAGGGCAGAGCAGCACTGACATTACATATTTGAATACAAAAAGCCGAAGCCGAAACTTGTATTGGCTGTAAATGTGCGTTAAGGTAATAGCAGTACTGGGGGCTTACTTAAAGTACATGCGCTATAAAGCGATTCAATAGCGAACATCAAAAATGTATGGAACTAACAATGACGTTCGATATCTCATACGTGACAAGCACATACCTTAAAGAATGTCATTGTCAGTTTCAAAATTTTTTGTCGATTTTATCAAGTATATTGAGAGATACTTTGGGCAACTCCCCTGCTCAGTTAACTGCTCTACTTCACTATTCTGTCCTCGTGTGAAAGTAGCATTGGTCACGCACCTGTGTGGTCGTGTAGGCGTCTCCGTTGCGATACCTCGTCACCTGCCGCTTGCGCCGCACGTAATGGTAGCAAATCGCTTTCCACCTATGTATTTGAAAACGATTTTATACTAAGCTGTATAGTTTATAGTTTGAAGGCATTGCTTATACGTGATACTTGACGTACGGTTACTTCTTATGCTATATTTACACTTTTATCAAATGTTATTTTCATATTAAGTAAGTTTGCTAAGTTGCTTTGAATTCACACGTATTTTAATACTTCCCTGCTAAATTTAATACATTTTAACATTGTCAATTCTATTTATACATCTTCTTAAGCGTCAAATACATCGATACCAACAAGCCAATTATATTTACTACATTTTTATTTGTATGAATCCTTACCATACTCTTGGCGTGGCACTCCTCATAGCGTGCACTCTAGCGCTGACCGCAGCGACGTCAACACGTCTCGCGAGCTGTATCCTCGCTGTACTATGGTAACACTCTACAAGATACACTAAGTAGAGAAGGAGCACGAATGCGATTGGAATGTAAGCGTATCCAACATCGCATGGTGATTCACGAACTGTACGCTTTATAGGAAACCTGAAACAAAGAGGGAGTAACAATCTGGTTTAGAAATTTGAGGAGAATAAGTCTTTATTAACACAGATGCTTTTTCGACGCACGTTAAAACGCGTTGAGATAGAACGAATACAATTCTATATATGAGTTGAAACAGCGACGCTTTTAAATCGCAATTATCTATCGCGCAGCGTTGAATTTTAAGCGTTGGATGAACGGAATAAAAGTCATTTTAAAGCGAGCAAGATCGTTAAAAAAGTGCCAACACCGATATTAAAACAGCGCCCGTGTGAATGCAGATTAAATTATTTTAATTGAGTTTTGTTATTTATATCTATATTTTCTGTCTAATATTTATGCTCTAGCGGGTGATGAGAATTTTAGACATTTAAATAAGCATCGAATATATGGAAAGACATTAATACAATGGTAGCATTTATTTTATAACATTAGAGAGAACTATAATATTATCCATGAATTAAATCCTATTTAGAGCTTAAACAGTTATTGTAAAGCGTGTAATTAATAATAACATCACGTATATTCTAAGATTAACATATTCAAATAAATCAAAATAATTTAAGCCTTTACACATAATACCAAAGAGGCATAATAAATAAACGTGATCCATTTGCAAAGAGAGAAATGTGCGTCATAAAATATTAAAGGTTGTTTATGAAGTTTGTTTCGAGTATAGCCGTGGGAGGATCCTGTTAAATGAAAGGCGCGATCTATAAATAGAATACTTAAAAAAAAAAATATTAATCATGTAGAGTATATTTCGTTAAAAAATTTTCGTTTGATTTATATTAAAAAATAATAAAAAGAAATGTTTCATAGAAATTGTTATTTGCTTCTAAAGTTATATTCGATACATAACGAAAAATTAATGCGTTTATAAAATTATCTTAGAGCATCTCATAAAGTTACTTTCTCTCTATAGAGCTATAGTTTTTTTTCCATCTTCCTCTGGCATAGAATCAGATACTTTATTTAACTTTCTACATTTACATCCACAATTTATCTTACTTAGTAATGGTGCTACTGGCGTGTCATAAACAAGGTGCGGCGTTCTCTCTGCGTATGTCTTCATACACACAAGGAAGCAGCTTAAGGCATAGCCTATTCTAAAATAATGGCCACTCTATTGGCACCAACACTTTTGTTTCCTATTAGCATTTTTTTACAATTTTTTTTACAGTACTAAAGCAATAATTTACTCACGTATTAAGATCGATTAGTTCCCGGTCTATCTCGGCGGTGTTACACCAGGCTACTGAGCCGAGGCAGCCGGCGATCATCAATGTCAGCAGGAAGCACTTCCAGTTGCCCTCGCGCCGCAGCACCCCGCCCAGGCTCTGCTGACGAGGACGCTGCCAAAATATTAAGTACCATGAGAAAGTAGAACTCAAACGAAACTGCTTGCTAACAGTACTCGTATATGTTTTTATACTGCGATCACGTAGAACTCATTACCTAAGGTGTATGTAGCAGTTTGTCATGACTTTTAACTGCCGTATAACCTGTAGTAAAACATGTTGTTCTTGTTTTTTGAAGGTGAATTAAAGGGACAACATAGTTAATACATTGTTGTGCAACTCCATCGGTAGGGAAATGACCCGATTGTAGTAGAGCTACGATGCTACGGCGTAGCTATAGTGAAAACTAAAGTACCATATGCACGTACAAATAAGTGTTAATAAGTATTTGAATTTTGTGCTCTTCAAAAATAACTCAATTCCTGGGAATAATTCTACTATAATAGTGTATCAAGCGAAAAATGAATACTTTGATTAACATATTCTTTAGGGTGAAGAGAAATATTGAATTTATACGAGAGCTTTATAATATACTAGCTGTTGCTCTTGACTTCGTTCGCGCGGAATTAAAAATTATAGCCTATGTTACTCAAGGAAAAGGTAGCTTTCTAATAGTAAAAGAATTTTTGAAATCGGCACAATAGTTCTTAAGTTACAATACATACAAAAATATAAATATTTCCTCTTTATAACATTAGTATAGACTACGAGTAAATGTACACGTGAATCGTACAAAGCTGATTATCATACTGTAACAAGGCTGACAGAATCACTCTCGTGTTATTGATTTCTCGTATAGTCTTTGTATCATAACCAGACCCTTTTGAATTTCATATGTACATGAAATTTCATATGTTTACCCGACGCTTTTACGGTGAAGGAAAACATCGTGATGCAACCTGCACATATCGGCGAAGAAATTCAAAGATATGTGTATTCACGCAAAATACTCGCTAGTCGTAGAGTTGCGGAAAATGGAGTCCATCATAAGTCGAACTACATTACTTACTTTACTATCATAACCAGATAATAGAATTCGTTATGATCACTTAATTTTTAACTGACGTCCAACAGAAGGAGGTTATCAAGTCAATGAGTTTTTGTTTATGTAAGTACAAGAATTACGCAGCGAGTTCTGGTCCGATTTACGTGATTCTTTTTTGTTTGATTCAAAATAGCTGCCATTTGGTCCCATTTTTATATGGAAAGAAACTTTACAGTAGTTTTTTATTTATTTGTAATAAACATGAAAAAAGTAGGACTGTATTTTCATTATTAACTGCATTTTTTATGTTCTGTAAAAATGGTCCGAATACTAGTTGAAAAATGGTTTTAGTGTCCCCATTAACAATTTTACTAAACAACAGAAACTGAGAAAATTTTTCACGATTTCAGTAATATTACCTGAAGTTTAATTTGTTAATTAGTTTCTTCTACTATAAATAATATATATATCAACATTGTTAATCTGTATTGTAATTATTTGGAAATAGTTTAAGTTAAGCTAATCAAAACATAGATAGCTTATAAAATATGCAAGCTAAGTAAGCTCCACAGGTGACGATCGATATTAACACGATAAGATTCTAGTTTAAACCGTAAAGCCGGCTACAGACGCTCAGTTTTAACTGTACAGTTTGACTGCGCAGTTAAAACCGACGTATGTAGGTTAAACTCAGAACTGCATCGACTGTGCAGTTCAAATTGGTGTGTGTAAGGATGTTACCTCTTTGCACTTAGTCTTTTTATAAAAAGAATATTTTACATTCATAATTTGATTATTCTAAATTTTAAAAAGATTGACATCCCATCTCCGATGGATTCGACAGCCGCCCTTTAATGAATATTTATATGCTTCTTCTCTCAAGATAAAATAAACAAGTTTTATTTCAAAAGACCCGAGTATCTGTTCTACCTCCGAGCCCTCTCCCACAGTACGTCAGTTTTAACTGTACCGTCGAACTGTACAGCTGAAATTGCGCAGTTAAAGCTGAACGTTTGTAGGCTTTAAACAAATCCATGGTAAGTACTTATTTATAATTGACTTTTTTATATTCAAAATAATTTAATCAATTTAAAACATGTTACTAAGCATTCAATAATTCGTCTCTTACTTATAAAAAATAATGCTTTAGGTGCTAGCATAAATAATTTATTAGCTGGTAAAGTTTGTAGACAAGTAATCTAAAGTTTGATATCAAAGACTTTTAGTTAATCAACTTTGAGGATCCATTTTTTATTAACATAAATTAAGATTGGTATGTATTTACATGCTTTTAAAACTTGAGGTATAATAGTTTGATTTCTATTTTTTAGAGTTATTAAAGGTGAAATTCTTGAAAAAGAAAAAAATACATCAGTACTCGTATATTATACAGCACAAAATAAATAAAATCAGTTTTAAGAATCACGTAATTTAATTTGGATCAAAATAACCTATTTAGCGTTTCAATTCCACTTTGACTAGTTTCTCAGTAAAGCTCAAAGCTCGAGTGTCGTATTTTCAATATTTTTTTTTTCGAGTACTCGGCGACAGATAATAAAATTGTTTATCAAGTATTGCTTTGGATTCAATAATTTCGAATAACCAATACGGCTAGAAAGTTCTTTGAAAATCTTTTTTCAATGATAGAGCTACAAAGTACTTTTCGCGTTATGTCGTTAAAATGTAAACATTATAGAACAAGTAACATACTTTCCGATGCCGGGACGCCCGCGGCTACGATAGCGGCGGGTCAAGGCCCGCTTCATACTATGTCATGGTTTCCAGCTTTGATGGCAAAGGATATGACTTTATTAAAAACGGCTTATATTAATTGTCGCTTGCGGTTTTAACTCTAGGATATCACTATTTGAACGTAAACTTGGTTGTTACCAGTATTATTATATACAAAGTCAATTAAAAATTTAAAAAAAACTCCTTTATCGACTTATCTCAACTTACATCAGGTCAATACACTACAGTTGCGTAGAAGTACCTTCCAACTAAACGCTATCTTTTCACGCAATCTATTTTATGTAATGATTCGTTTGTCTTAATAATTTCATTGTATGTTAGACTACTATTATTTGGCTCAGAATTGGTTCGTTAAAATCTCACTTAAGATAATTTAATTACATAGTTTTTATAGGTGACCTTTAAGGTTATTTGTAAATAATACCATTCATGATGCACTGCGTTTAACTGCAATATGCTAAACATAAAACAGTCTATTTGAAAGTCAAGGCGCGCGGTTAGAAGCGAAATTTATGGTTAAGACGGTTCAAAGAAAGCCGTTGGCCTTCTCCTTGTAACTTGCAATGTTATTTACAAAGAAACTTCGTATTAGAAATGTTTAGAAGTGTTTGTTATTAGGGTTTAATAAATACCTATTTGCACTTGGAGACGGCACTACAGTTTTGCAACTAATTAAGCATATGTCAAGTTGTTTATCGTATAAGGAAAACTTTCACGTAAAAAATATAAGGAAAAGAACACAATAAAGAAAATTATGTGCCACATAATATTGCCGTTGTGACATTCTTTTCTTCCTATCCAAAGGAAGAATATATTGGTGAATGTCAGTAAATATAAAAACCCATTTGTCTTATTGTCAATCAGACGAAGACAACATTTGTTTCAACTTTTCTTTTGTTTTTTAATGTCAACGTTACTTATATATTTTTATTTGTGCGAGCACTCGTGACTCTTTATTTACTTACTAGCTGTTATTCGCGACTTCGTTCGCGTGGAACTAAAAAAATATAGCCTGTTACTCGGCAATAATGTAGCTTTTTAATGGTGAAAGAATTTTTGAAATTGGACCAGTACTTTTTGAGTTATTTCAATACAAACAAAAATACATAGTTTCTCTCTTTATTATATTAATAAATATAGGCACCTTACTCTTCCGTTTAAAATAGATCCTAATTAAGAAGTTCGTCTTTGTATTAAAGTTCTTAAAGTTGTTCATTGTTTCTCTACTTATCGAGTTGTCCATTACAGTTATTTATTTACAGTAATTAGAACTTTAGTTAAAAATCTTACTAGACAATGTTTCTAACAAGTGCTAATCAAAATTTTTACTAAATATACCTAATAATCTATACTAAGTTCTTTAGGTTATTTTATCAAACTCTTGAAGCATAAAAAAATTTAATCCTTTTTCTTAGCACTCCTATTACTTTTATATAAAATCAATCGACAGTCATATTCAAGATAATATTAATAACCTAATATACATCAGAATAATCTCAGATAGTAACTTAATTTACCTCAATAACACACGAATACACGTAAAATCATATTCTACGAAGTTACCACTAATGACAATTATCTATAATAAATTGTACGCTGCGAGGTTCCCCTTAGTTGTGCTCGTTTTAGAGCACGTTAATATTGTAGGGGCTCGGAACAGTTCAGCATACCTAATATAGTGTACGCTGGGGAGTATAGTTATGAATATAGCTAGTATAAGTCGCTCTGTACGTGAACACAATACGGGCTCGGTTGCTGGAAATGAAACTAATCCAATACGCTTCAAAGATCATTCGATTAATAACGGACAATCGATTTTTCAAATGCTTTGTACTATTTCATGATACATATCTCTTATGTTAAACTAGCGACCTGCCCGGCTTCGCACGGGTGAAAATCGGTATAATGCTGATACTAAATACTGCAGCGTTTGCAATATAAGCGCTAAAATGTGTTAATTTACGACATCATAATAAAAACCTCTAAAATATCAGTGTGAATCTACTATATTGTGAATGTATTATACATGAAAACCTTCCTTATGAATCACTTTATGTATTAAAAATGTATCAAAATCCGTTGCGTAGTTTTAAAGATTCAAGCATATATAGGGACGAACATAAAAAAGCATTATTGTTTTATACTATGTAAGGATAAGGGTAAGGATGAGTATTAAACTTAGATGTAATTGAATTATATGAGTAACTTGTGTACTAGTATAAAATCTTAGATCTAAATAGGTAAAAACCGTAGCCTACAATCCTTGATAACGAAGGTTATTAAGTATATTTCTGTGTCAAATATTTTAAATAGTAAAATAACCTTTGCTAACAAACATTTTATGGTAAAATATCTCGTCCGATCCACACTTCTCGATCGTCTGATCTCACGCAAAAAAAATGCGAAACCCGCAACGAAAACGAGAAGCAAGAACTTCAACCCTCGGTCTTGGATATTATTTCAAATCGTATTTTAAAATAATAAATCGTAACATCTCATTGAAATGTATAGAATATTACGCTCACTTTGAAATATATCTTACTATGTTCAAAATAAAGTTCAATTTTCTAAAGCTAGTAAACTTAACAAAAGGGTCATGTTTTTCTTTTCTATGCGGTTCTATAACAGGGAAAAAGTCCTTGCGAATAAAAAGGTATTATTTCCATACGCCCTCGGTTTTCGCGTTGTTTTCCTTTAGACAAAGGCAGATCCAATTGTGCGCTAAGAATACTGGCTTAACAATACAATTTCCTCGAAAGATTGAAAAAGGTAAAAAGAAAAATAAACAAAGAAGGTAAAAGAAATTGCAATAGTATTCAATTTATTAACAACGTGAATATCATCTCGAATACTGCAGATGTACTTTTACATAACAGAATCTGGACCGATTCCAAAAGCTCTCGAATTATATAATAAAGTTTATTATATAACAAAGTTTAACACCTGAAATAGGATACAACAAATCTATAATAATTAGCATAATATCAAATAACGTGAGACAAAATTAAACAGATGATTAAAAACAAAAATGTAATGGTTAACTTAATACTAACTTAATGAAACTTAACTTAAAATTGTGCTAATTTTGCATAAACTTTGCAAACTTTCAAAAGTAGCCTCATTTTCATTATAATTTTTTTCTAAACATTTTCATTCATTAATCATCTGACACAACTCGAATAGTTTTCAAAAGTTGATAATTATTTTTTAAAATTTGTATTTGAATAAATACAATACCAACCAAATCCTCATCGTCGTCGGTGAAAATATTTTCTCGATCCTGCGTCGTCATACCTCCTTATTGTGCACACACAACAAACAACTCTTCATGGCTCACACACACAATACACAACCCTCCATCAACACTTTAACTGCATCCAAAGTTTCCCCTTAACTTCACTTTACTCATTGTTAACTTAGATTTAAAACCTTAATAATACACAATCAGATAAATTCAAATAATAATAAATAACTCGTTTTTGTACAAAATAATCCGAATGTTTATTTACACCGTCGCTTTTCGATGTCGCGAAGTCGCGTTTTGATGTCGACAAAGCGAGCTTTCGGGGCGGAATGAGGGAGCTTACTGCGGGACCGAAGGGCGGGCGGAGAGCCGCAGCGTCCGGTTGCCATGACAACGCGGTACGTTTGCGGAGGGAAGCTTTTCTAATTCTATTTCGTCGGGCGTAATTTTGAGAATGCATATTTAAAATTCGCCGTAACCTTTGCATTGTTTTAGTACAATTTTGTAAAGGTTGACGAAATATTATTGCTTAATTTTTTTGCTTTCTTGAATAATACAGCGGTAAAAAATAAATGTTTATAGTTCTATCTAAAATCTTTACTCAATATACTCTTGATTACAAAAAGAATCCCTACAAAATAAAAATGAAAGGTTTTTGTTTTGGAATCGGTTTATAGTACGAGTAGGTAAAAAATCTGTAGCACCATAAAAACGAAAAGAATGCAAATCGGAGGAAAGGTGAATTTTATTTCGTTGGCCGCTACGGAGGTGATTTATGTTGGTACGTGCCGCTCGTAAGTAATTACATATACACGAAGGAGCTGAAATATTAGGGTTGGCACTCAAATTAAATTTTACGTCCGAGATTTTATCGTAAATCGTTACAACCCTATGACCTATGCTAAGCATACTACGATCATTCAAAGAACACCAAAGTAAGAACTACGGAGGCGACTTTTATGTATTTTTGGAATTACGCAGAAAATGTATAAAACATTAACTAAACAGCATTTTAAGCAAGTCTCTAAGGTTATAAATTGAGATTGTAGTAATTTTCGTGCTTGTATTACATATTTTAGAAGTTATAAGTCCTGTTTATAACATAAACTTAGTAATAACTTAACTTGTTCATTGAATTAAGTTAAAGACTAAACAATACTCTCGCCCAACTAGCCCGTGTAGTTGATTTCATAGTTTCACAAACACGGAAGGGAACGGCTCCGGTATCCCAAGGGACTCTTGTTAATCGGATTTTACGACTGCCAAAGAAAATAGGGACGTTGCCATTTGACAAAAAAAAGACGGTCTCCGTTGACTAAAATTCTATATTTATGAAATCCAAAAATAAAAATTATTATGGCTTCGAAATACTTACTTATAAAGGGTTTTCTTAAATTGATAAAGAAAGACATTGATGTTCTGAAAATGTTTCATTTTTATTTTGATATTATATTTGAATATCCGAAATATAACTTATATTTACAATAATGTTAAAAATATCAACATTAATAATTAAAAATTCTAGTGTTTTTAACATAGCTTCGTTTTAAATCGACAATTAAATTAATAGTGCAATTACCGTTCCAATATTGGGACGTCAATGATATCCATTGTGGTCACGTCGGCCGCCACACCCATCATGAACATAATCACAACATGCACTTAATATCAGCCTGAACATAGCTAAATTAAAATAAATTATTGAAAATAAAATAAAATTCTTTTTGTTGACGTAAGGTAAGGTTCGACCCATGATGGGCTCCATTTTCCGCAACTCCACGACTAGCACGTATATTGTGTGAATACACATATCTTTGAATTTCTCCGATATGTGAAGGTTGGATCACGATGTGTTCCTTCGATGTTAATTATTTTTGTTAGTTAAGAAAAAACCTCTCTGTTAGGAATTCAGGAGCAAAATATGAATCGAATAAACACAGTGATCAAGTCTTCTAAGCTACAGGCTATAGTCACAAACAAAAATAAAGGGATAAAAACATCAACCTTCCTCTTAACCTCGACATTAAAAACAGAAATATACAAAAGTACCTCTAGGTAGGTAATATTGGTATTTTAATCCAGGGGTTGAAATTATTAGCGCCAAAAATGTAATTAATGTCACTCTCAGAGGATTCGTGTCATTTACAGAATTTTCAATTCTTTTTCGTTTTTCCTTTTACACTTCAAAGTGATTCCGGAACAATGAAATTGTAGATTATTTTTTCGTACAATAGAACATTGAAAATGGAAAATATATTTTAACCAAAGTAGAATGCGCGATCTGGTCTACCTACCAAAGATATTAAATAATAAGATATTAATCAGACATTAATTTTGAAAAGTACACCAAGGTCCTTAGGTGTCTGCCCATCGTTCTTTCTCGTCAATATTCTCTTAATATTTTCGAGATCTATGGTCTAGTTATTCTACAGTATTACAATTAACAAATGTTCGACTAAACTCATAAATAAAGAACATAATGTTGAGCTTGAAAGTCAAATGAGCGAATGCTCAATGGCGTGTTCAGATTGTAATGGTTCAATACGTGGCGTCGTATCGCGTAACACTAATCTCCTCGCTTATGAACACCCTTGTTCACACTATGATACTGTAATAAATCTTTTCTAAAGCCGGCTACACACGTTGAGTTTTTTAAATTTACTCTTTTCACTGTGCTGTTAAAGTTGACGTACATACGTCATTTTGAATTGTACAGTCGAACTGTACAGTTCTAGCTTTTGCATACTCACGTTCCTTTTCACTTCGCAGCCAAACTGTACAGTTAAAGTTGAGCGTCTGTAGCCGGCTTAACAAAGATGCGAAGGAAAACAAGCAAACAGCGACCTTACATTCGCTAATGCAAATGTAAATCACTGCAAATACAAAAATTATAAGTTTGCAGATACGTTGTCTATAGAAACAAATAGGAATATCTTCTTATAGCCTAGTATGAACGATGTTCGATACGTACGGTTCGTTCCTTCATTATACCTCGCCGCCCTCATTACACAGCGACGATAATGCGACGGACACGTTGCCACTGATCACTTTCATGCGACCCACGCTTTGGTATCTGTATCTATAAATAGTATAAATTACACAACTGGCTAAAGGCCAATATGCATATTTGTATAAAATAATATCAAGTTAGTTGCTTACGCTGTAAATATGATTAACTGTTTTTTTCTAACTTGTTTTTTCTGGACTGTGCCACCATGGTTGACTGAGACTAAAACTTTGTTCGCACCACGATAGTAGCAAGTAAAGAGTTTTCGAACAAATAATATACTAATATACTCTACTAAAACGTTGCTGTTCGGACACGTTTAGTTACAAACTTACTAGCTATTCGACTAAAAAAAAGGCAACAATATCTAGTGTTGCCACAAATCCCTCAGAATATGTATGAATTGACGACTACTAGGATAGCCTTATAATGAAAAATGTCCTTGTAAATAACAAAGTAATGTTGTTTTATAAATTACGCGTAAAATATTTTACTGTCTCCCAGCGGCGAAGACTAATAAAATTCATTTTCTAACGACGAAAAGGCAATTATGTGAAGAGTACTCCACTCAGGCTCGAACTTAAATTGAGGAAGTTCGTTCATTTGATAAATATCACTAATGATTTCGTTTCAAAGAATTTCTCAAGTTTTCAGAAGATCTGTTGTCGACAGATAATATAAACCTGTAGTTTATAAACATAGATTAAATAAAGTAACAGACAAACGCAAGAACTACACGTACTAACATTCCTTTAATAACAGTTAACAGTGTTTGCTCTAAAAGGCAAATTTAGGGTCTTATAAGTTCTTATAGGGGGTATTACGAAAAAAATATATAGTACTGCAACAAACGAGGACCAATAAGTCGTCGATTATACAATACAGAAGGGCCTAAACACGATAAATAAGATAGACCAAGGGTCTCACTGGACCAAATTAGGTATCATAAAAAGTACCGGGAACAAGCATGTTCAATATTTTGAATTAAAATGTATGAATGTACCAGTACCAAACGTAGAAAGTACAACAGTACCAACGTTAATTCTTGTTTCGGAATAAAGCGGATAGAGTCTTATATGGTGACTCAAGCAGTCACTAGCTAATTTTTAAGTATTAACTAACGATACATCGTGTAGCAGAAAAAGTAGGGTTATATTGAACTTAAAAAGTGTAGAATCAAGAGTGAACAAGTTCCTTGTTGTTGCAGATAGTATAGGAGATAAATATTTGAAGGGAGTATAATAAAAAGCGGCGCTAGTGAATGACGTGGGTTGTAATAACATAATGCGGGCTAGGGCGCCGTGACGTCGCGACCGCATGGCGTCTATCCGAATATCGTTCTTCTCAGAGAAAGACCGATACAGTCACTGCGGATTTTTTTCTTGATTTTTCTTAAGATTTTTTATATTGTAATTGTGATTGATAGTGTAGTTGATAGTGGTAATGTAAAAATGATCCAAAGTACTTATTGTACGTTGTGGTTGTCGCCACTGGCTTTGTTTATTTTTGTAATTTCATTAATTGCTGCCTTACTCAGTAATGAAAATATTTATTGTATAAAATATTAGTATGGCCTGTAGATCTTAGATGTACTTTCATCCTATAAACCTACGGCTTCTTTAGACCGAGTTCGCGCAAAAAAACGGAGATTTTGCTTTAGCGTAAAGCCGTTTTTTGCGTGACATCGGTCTCATGAAATCGTAGGGTAAAGATATTTCTAAGTGAAATAAGAAAATATAAACTTACCCTTAAAATATCAATCTTTCACAGAATCGTTTCCGAAACAATCCAATGACTCAGCAAAGCTCTATCGACTAGTCAGGGGTTGCCAAATGTCCGCAAAGCCAAGGTCAAACTAAACACTATGCAGTAACATTCATTGTAAACAAAAATGTATTTAAAATAAAGGTAGATATGTTCTAAATTTGAATATCATTAAATCAATTGGGCAGATATCAATAAAAATAAAATTAAAATAGTTATTTGTTATTTTTCCATATATTTTGCTTACTTCTGGACAATGATTACTTTTTAAAAAAATATTAACACTCGAGATATGTTTTGTTATAACTTTTGTACGTATATTATGAGGAAGCCACTTTCTTTGAGTTAGTCCTTCTTTTTATATCAACTTTCCTATTCTATAAAAAACCACATTAATCTCCAGAGTAATCAAGTACGATAAAGTTTTAAAAAGTTAGATCTGTAAAAGTAATTTTACACGTTCCCTTTAATCTATGATTCTATCTACAAGCTACTTACACAGTTGAAGTGTGACAATTTGTTCGCGTCCATTGATGTAATCAATTTAGCCAATTGGATACCGTAAATATTTCCAATTGCTAGACGACTGAGATAAATACTTTCTATTTCTATTATTAAGTTTAGAAAAGGATGTTACCGAAACTACATACGCTACAAAGCGATTCGATAGCGAACATCAAAACTGTATGGAACTGACAATAACGTTCGATATCTCACATGTGACAAGCACGTGATTTATCGAATGTCTTTATCAGTTTCATACATTTTTTTCGGTTCCATCAGAAATATCACCAATCGAAATATACTTTGGGTAAACTCTCTGATCGTTAAATTGTCTTTGTTACATTTAAAGTGACTAATTAATCTTAATAAATATGAAATAAATATTATATTTTTAACGAAGATACAAAACCGGGATTGGAAATTGACTTCTCCAAACGAAGTTAATGAATAAATTTAAAATAAACCTTTTTGTTTAGACAAGATACAAGTCGAAGTTGAAACGAGCAAGTCCTAATGGTCCGTGAAATGAAATCGTTCACGTAGAAATATTGTAGACCGTTGAGAATTCAATATCTTGTTGCGGAGTAAACATTCCATTTCCGCGGAGCGATGGCTCCAGATTTAGATGTCTCAGGTGGTGTTCAAGATTGCAACGTTATCTTTGATCCAAGGATGCAATGATATTATTTGATAGTAAGTTATAGATTGCTAGTAAAAATTTCGTGATGCAACCTGCACATATCGGCGAAGAATTTCAAAGATACACGCTAGTCGTGGAGTTGCGGAAAATGGAGCCCAACATGGGTTGAACTACTACTACTACTAAAAATTTAGTTACGTACGCATATCGAGGTTTTGATCATCTAATAGATTGCTAATATAAATTTGAAATCGAATCCTAAAATAATTTTCCAAAATAAAATCATGTTTTTACTTATTTTTTCGGAAATTTTACGATTGTTCTTGTAACCAATCCAATGGGTTTGTGCATTAATGTGGAATATGCTTGTAGTAATACAATTTCTTAACTTTCAATAAGTAATATGCGCGTCACGTTAATTATTCACAAATTAGAAGATATCCACGATTCTAGAAGCATATTATATTGCTAGTTCATTGTGACTTTAAACGGCTGGTCAAATTGCAGTTTTGTTTAGCCTTGTATATAAAAGGATTAAAATAAATTCTTACTAAAATAGTAGTATTTTTTTAAGTACGAGTAGTTGTCATATTTTACCTTTGACAACAAGTCGTGCCGCTTCCTTCCTACACTTGACCCGATTGTAAAGCCTCACATAAACTTCTCTTGCCAATTTACCGCCGACGAAAGCGTGCCTTATCTAATTTTTATTCAAGGAACATGATGGAATGATTTTTATTTCGTTCTATTCTTTTTTATTTCTTTGTGATTTGCAATAATTTTACTTTGTTACTGGCTGATATTTAATACTGCTTGATGTTTTTTTCAAATGAAACAACTTAAAATAACTTATTCGAACATTTTTTGGTAGCTAGTGGTGGTGCTGTATTTCTTTACAAGCTCTAAAAATAAGCTTAGTAGTCAATAGTTACCATTTAACGCGATAAATAAATGGGATAAATCACGTTTAACTTCGTTTAGAAAAAATAATCAACGTACATTCTAAACGTAATTCAAAGAATTTAAAATAAGAAAGTTCTCCATCAAACGAGATTTCTATGGATCTCTTCAATCTGCATCTCACAGGGGAATTTCTAAAGCAAATAATTTGTATGAAGTGAGTCTTTTCATATCATTTTAACTTGAACAGGTGCTCGACCTGAGAGCACTTCGTCGCTCTTACACGCTCGTCTCCCTCCTCCATACAAGTTATTTTCCCATTGTTTCTAACGACTTCTAATGAAGACTTATACGTTTGAATATGATACTTTATAAGCAAATAGAAAAATACGTGTAAAATTCACCTTTTAAAAGTAAAAGTAATCATAAGGCAAAGTGACAAGGTTTTTATCTTCATATAAGTTGTTAAGCGCCGTCATTTGTTTTCACGAAAACATTTTTTTATAAAAAATGCATTTGCTCGTTTAATTCTACATCCATCATAAATTATATTAAAATCAGAGCTGTTTTTTCTACATGAATTCAAAAGTATAGTGAATAATATGCGAACGCTTGTGATTCATTATCGGGAGTGTCTGCTCTGTAATCTGCTCTCCCTTCGGACTTCCATTTGTGAGGGATCGTTAAATGACGTCACGGCGGCCATGTCTGCAGATAATACGTCATAAAATAAATGACGGTCGTTATGCGTGACGAGGGAAGCCCGCCTGAAGGACAGAATTACGTTGATGGGTCATTCGGGATAGTTATATTGTAGGTGTATCAAATTGCATTATAATATTAACTGTTTTTGCTAAGAATATTAACATATACTAAGTTCGTTTATCAATTTAGGATATCAAAACGATTTCATTTTGTTACATTATTTAATACAGGTTCGTAGAAGAGATTACTAAAACACAAGATACAGACTCGAGAAATGTGACCTTGCTTGGTGATTAATTCTTTCAATTCTTAATTCTATCCAAGTTAGTAAAATGCGGTATCCAAGATAAAATGTTAAGAGAGGACATTCCCAATTAACAATAAGAAGTGTAACCAGTTATTTCGGCAAAGATTTTTAGCGGAAAAGATATGAAAATATTTTTTAAAAGTATGTAAAGTATCGACAAAGTTATGAATTTTGATCACAGTTTAACCATAGTCGAATATTTGTGTATTATAACTAACATTTATTTGTATTGTATTACAAACGTAAGCCAAAACATCAATGGTATGAATAAATCAAAACAATTACGAACAAAGAAAACTGTTTTGAAATACTACCAATCCGGTGTGTATTCACACTGAAGATGTGCGAAAACAAAATCGTACACGTAGTCTCACGTAAAAACAAATTTTAAGCATTTTGTGATACGAAAAAAAACTTCGAAATATATGGTGATTGAAGCACTATACTATACTTAGTTCAATATAAACTCAACTAGAATTTTTATTTTAAACATAAAATATGTAGTTTAAATTTTACCTTATCATGTCCTGGATCGTACGTAATAATTGGTTTATTTAATAAGTTGCGTCGCGGTCGTCGCGGCCTTGCTCCGTGACGTAACGACTGTGCCTTCGATCTTCACACCGACTGAGCTATCGTGCGTGCGCCCGCGCCGTTCTGTCGTTCCAAATTCAAATACCCTTTTCCTTTTTTTAAATCGTTCTAAAGTGCCAGTATTTAACGACATTTAATCAAAACTTTTTATTTTTTTTATGGTTTTCAAAGTGGCCAGTGATAGTGCTTTGTTTATTGATGAAAAGACAATGTGATCATCGTGTATTGGATTATAGCACAACTGTATATACTTGAGGAGGATTATTCTGATAAAGGACCGTGTAAGTTTAAATTTAAAATGTTTTAAGAATGTATTCCTTAATACTTCTATAAGGCAAAGTAATATTGCTATACAAAAATGTTAAACAAAAATATCATTGCAAATAATGTAAATAAATAATTACAGTTCCATTAAAGTCGTGACATGTTCTTTTGATACTTATAAAAGTAGAATAAAAAATTATATATGTTTTAAGTATCGAGTAAAAGCAAACAATAAAAACTAACATCAATTGTAGTTATACGATCTTGCCGTTAAAGACTGAACAATGTGTATTTTTAAAACCACCTACAAATTGAAAGAAACTTATCCAGCTAGGGAAGATACTTAAATGTCAAAGCCAAAACAGGTTATAGGGAAGCCAAATAAAGAATCCCGCATACCTGAACCAGTCATATTTCTTTTTATTCTTGTATCGAAATGGGCTTTACATTGTTCTAGTTGA
>QDHC01001518.1:361295-382807 GCA_013186455.1 Papilio dardanus tibullus
TTTGGTAAATTTAAATTACATATTATCGTATCGTGATGCAACCTGCACATATCGGCGAAAAATTCAAAGTCATGTGGGAAGTCGACCCGCACTGCGCCAGCGTGGTTGACTATGGCCTAGTCACCCCTTAGGGTAGGCTCCGCAGCCTTCGGTGAGGACGTATAGTGATCTGGTGGTAATGAAATTTCATATGGTTTACTTTGAGTCTTGCTTTGTTACGTACTTGGGAGTGAAAACACGGTGGTATTCAAAATAAATTATTTAATTCTTATAAAATATAACAACAACCTTAATTTACTTTATTAAATATCTTAATTTACTTAATTCCTTATATTTAATCTGCATACAAAATGCAACAGGGATTTAGTAAAGATAGTAGAGCTCGAGGCAACGATAATTTTAGGAATCATTTTGAAACATCTACTAGCAGTGATGAATGATTGTTACAATGGTAAGAAATAAAACTTATAAATAAAAAATATAAATGCACTTGCAGTAATTTTGTACATTTAAAAGAATAAATAATAATTTACTAACAATACTTAGAAATTAACTTAAATTAGAATACTGCAATAGTAAAGAGTACAAATATCTCATTTCTATCGAAGAACAACAACAAAATAGAATAGGTCGATAAACAGCAGGAATTCATAAAATCTCTAACAGATTAGAGATAAAATAATCTAGATGTAGCATTCTACTACGAATATGTATCAAAGATCACAGTCAATCAAACATTATTAATTAAACATATTTAAATAAATAATTAAATTAGTTATATCTATTCGTTTCTTTGTAACCGTATGTATTCATCTAAGTGCAACGGTGATGTGTTCAAATCTCTCTTACGTCTCCGACCGAGCATCATAGGAACGACCATAGCCATTGTCGCTGGCAACATCCCCGCACCAACCGCTGCAAATACTGTGGAACTATCGGGCAAGTTAGTTGGTACGACTTTCCTTTTAATAATCTTAGTTCTAACTGGCCTATGTTGTGATGCAGAAGCTTCTAGATCATTCTTCTTATCCATTTCAATCTTAGACTCTTCTACTGTTTGAAAGCTTCGCTCGACTTCTAATAAACCACCGTGTGATGTTGTCATGTTAATACGGGTTTCGTCAGCGGGTAACACTGTTAGTCCAACCGCTTTATGTGCAGTTATCGATTGAACATTTGTATTTTCGGCATCTGTTGGATTTAGCGATCGCTGACGCTTTTTATTTCTATAGCCTTTTGTTGTTGAAAGCAACACCCATTGACCATCACCATGAGGAGGCCTCGAAGAACGGTCGTCATCGTAATTAGACATTCCGCCGTACATAGCAGGACGTCTGTAGGGCCTTTTTTCTACACTTGACTGATGCAGAGCTTCATAATCATGAGGAAATTTCGTGGGTCTAGAGTCAGTAACTATTGTATCGGGCATTTCGTAGTAAACCGAATCTTCGCTTGGGTAATTATCCACGGAGTCACAGTTGTGCTTATGAGGACGACGACTCTCGTCAGGGGCCCAGGAATGTTGAAAATGCGCGGTGTGCTGTTGCGGTTTCATCCAGGACGGTTTTGATGGTAACTCTGTTTCATATTCAGTTGGTAAATGAAATTTATTATTTATGTACCCGGGACGATTCAAGCTCGGTCTTTTTTGTTGATAGTTGTAACCCATATCCATTTCGTGATTGTTTGAAAATTTATCATCACTAGGAAAACTGTCTTCGTCGTCACTCCATGAATTAGGTTTCTGTTTTTTCACATTCGGTTTCCATTTCGATATTTTGCTGGTAGACCAAGCTACTGGTTCTAATGTCACCCATCCATCTTTATCATCAAAGGGATGTTTGTGTTGTTTTACTTTTAATCTATTCCAAGATGAATATATTTTTCCACCATTATCGTCGTCGGTATTTTCATTATGTAATGATGAAAATCTATCAGCAAACAATTTGTCTTTCTTCAATTTGGCCGCTAACGCACTAATAGCTTGAAGGCGATCGTTTGAGAAGTCGCGATAATCCCTGAGTTTATCTATATCGTCACTCACATACATATCTTCGACATCTTCCTGAGGACCTAGGCTTTCATCGAATCCTTCTTGGCACGATGGACCGAAACAACGTGGGTGATTCCCATTAAAATCATGGACGATATGCGTCATAAGATTTTTAATTTCCACATCTTTGTCACTAACTTCTTCAGGAGCGTCCCAATTTCGACCTATATTTGAGATAGGTGCTGTCTCAATTATTGTTATTGGTTCTTTTCCTGGCACATCCAATTGATAGGATTTTACTTTGTCGTTGTATTTTTCTATCTGTGTGGTATGATCGCTTGGATTAGCCGTGACGAGTTTGAAGACGCAAAAGGCAAGCAATAGCACTGTCATTTTCGTTTAGTTATTTTCACTTTCTTCGGTTCGCGTGTCTGCGGCGTTGCGAGGCGGCGCGGCGCGGACTGAGCGCCGGCGCTGGTTGCAGCCCGTTGTTATACTTCTGATTGTAGATGCACAATAACCCTCACTGCTCTCTAATGCAGTGGTAATTTCAGTTTAGTCACGACGAATGGACGATATAATTATGTGGCGATTGTCGTTTGACGGCAGCTTATCTTAATTTACTATCACGTCTCTCGCGGAGCCGTGACCTACGTCGCGGTGAAAACGTTTTTCATCATGAGAAATGTTTTCTCTCGAAATATAATGGGCGAAAAGTTTCACAGGGTTAGACGTGCTTCTATGCGTTTAACTGTTTGTTTTTACGTGTAATGAATTGTAAAACAATACAAGATAACTAAGTTTACTTTTGTCTGCTTTAAATTAGGTAGAAGCAGAGAAGCAGAGAAGCAGAGAAGCAGTTTTAAATTAGGTAACCGCAAAACTATATCAGATTGTGTTAAAGTGGTACTATTATTGAGATATAGATATATTGTACTTATTCCTAAGAAAACAACATTGAGAACTAGAAAATAGGTTTTAGCCTATATCTTTGTTTGGCTGCAAGAATAGAAAACATCAATTATTTCATAGAGTATCATACTTTATTCTTGTATTAGCATTGAGCCAGCTCTCTCCGCAATGTGCAGCTCACATATTATCCCTATCGTGACTCGATCAACTCCGCTCTAATTGTTCCGCACACTTTTACCAACCTCTCTTGTTTTATTCCGCTGTTAACTATTCTATCCAATACTTGAATTACCATCGTCATTTTTATTTATGATTTTGATGCTATTTTATTTATTGTTATTACTATGGTTAATATTCTATAATTGTCAGGGGTAACAGAAGTATAACATTGATCGTCTTTTGTTTTTTGACTCTTGAACTTGGAAGCTCTTCTTCGTTTCTTTCATAAAAAAGTTATCTAAATGTAGTTACGTAAGTGCTCAATCTTTTGTATTTATAATATGTCAGTCGATTACTTTCTACAATCTACATGTTACAAATAAAACAATTTACACTAGAAACGTGCAAAAAGCTGAACTTAATGGAAAGAGAAAGGCAATAAACAAATATGTACAAAGCTTAATCCCCTACGATATTATTCGTTGCGGTCGTTTTATTTCGCTATACTTGAATGTTTTATAAAGCAAGAGTACAATGTTTTCATTTATACATACAATTTAGTTTATTTGCTATTTTAATATGTACGAGTATTTATTAATATTTAAGTAACTACACAATACACTGCACATTTTAAAATAAAGTCCCTCCACATGAGTTAGTCAAATTGAGTTCTGCATTTACGAACAAAAACCCAATTTAAGGCTCAAATATGTCGATGGTTCCTTTAAAATAAATTAATAATTAAGTTAATTAATTGGATCAATTCATCGTGATTGATTTAGGCAAATGGGCGCGTAATATTTGCGATTGAATTTACAAGTAAATTATTATTACAGCTTATTGGTTCAGTTTTGAATGCGCATTGTTGAGGATTGGGTGCTTACTGACCTATAAAATTGAGATCTCTTCAAGTCGTCTGAATGCATTTTTTCTAGGCTAACAGGTTCAGCATTCTTGATGATTTCAACTCAAATATTAGCCTACTTTCAACCATTTCATTCTTCAGTTGGACAAAAAATAAAAGATTTCAGTTCATGTTTTATTTCACTTCCCCTCGGTTCTTCTTCCTTCCTTTTATTTTTTAACTTTATTAAGCTCTAAAAATGCAAAAAGCTTGAACATATTTTTTACTTAATTTTTTCAATCAAATTGATTAAATCAAGATTATATTAAATTATAAATTATTAAATAAGTTGAAAATCAAAACTGAAAACTCGTTTATGTTAGGCATAAAAAGCTAATTAAAAAACTGTCGATTCACGCCGTACTTAATTCGACCTTGTCAGTACATAATTGATATAACAAGTGGTAATAATAGACGTGATTGAGCTATTTACTACCGCATTATAACTGTCAGGTATGTGACAAAGAAACTTTATAAGCTGGTTTATTGACCTACTAAAAAATAACTTCGTAATGCTACGTTGCTAAAAAATATAACGAAAATATAGCTATCCATTGCGTACAATATTTTATATAGCTAAACACGTTTGATACAATTCATTACGATATTATCTTCAACTGGATTTATCTGTTATCAGAGGCGTATTAACTCAATGGTGTAATAGGTGCGGGTCGTCCTTGCTCAGGTCTTTAGGAAGCGTTTGAGCACCTTTTATATTAATCCACAATCAACGATCGTTTCAATCAATTATCAAATTTCTAACAACATAAATTTAAAACATCTAAGTAATATTTTTTTATATTTTATCATTTATTGCAAAACGAGTACTCGAGGTAATTTGATTTTGTAATGTATTTACTTTTTGAAGTTATTAAATGAAATGCCAGAGCAATGTCCCTACGGAGTCGGTGCCCTGCGACATTGTAGCGTCGGCTCTCATTTAACGCCTGACGATTCCTTTATGCTTTCTAAAAAAAACTCTCCAAATTGAATTCGTTGACAATTTCTAAATAAGATTTCACTTACAGTTCCATTATGTTAGGTCGTTTGGGAAAAGTTAAACTCTACGCTTAATTTCATGACTAACTAGAATATTAGAAAAAGACTAGACTAATAAATCTAGATACAAAGTATTATTTAATTATTATAAAAGATATTAATGGAGATAAAGGTTTTATTAAATTTTGTACATTAAAATTCCCGGAATACCCTACAAAAGTCCCTTAGATATTTCCAAGAGTTTGAATAATTAATTTATTTTGTTTACATAAAAGATCTAAGTAATTTCGTTAAGTAAAATAATGTTTTAACTGATGTAAAAGAATTTCTCGTACAAAAGAGCAAAGAGTGATATTTGTTATATTTTGGTTTTATACAGAAAGAATTTTAATGAAATTTAAGCCAACTAAAAAGCGGTATTTCATCAAAATATTTTCACGTAAATTGCTTACGTTATTTGCCTTGTAGCATTCCTAAAAACTTTGACATGACTCAGTAATTACTTAAGCTGGCTACAGACGTTCAGTTTTTTAAGTGTACGGTTAAAACTGACGAACACACGTCAATTTGAACAGCAGAGTCGAATTGTACAGTTGTCAGTTTGTTGCCTAAACACGTCAGTTTTAACTGAGCAATCAAACTGTACAGTTAAAACTGAGCGTCTGTAGCCGGCATTACTCTTAAAAAATTTAACACAAGAGACACAAACAGTATTACTATTCCTTTTTAAAACATTTTATGTGGTTTTAAACCAAATATGAAAGGAGTTGTTACAGTATTATGTTGTAGATTAGTATACTTACTTACTCCGCTGGCACAACGACCCAAAGTGGGTCTTGGCCTCCAACACAAGAGAGCGCCATCGTCGCATGTCCTGAGCGGCCTCCTGCCCATGTCCCTCCTGTCAGTACCCCAGGTGGCCGCCGACCCTTCGGCCGCCCCAGACATCGTTAGGGAGACGCCTTGGAGCTGGACCTGCTTCGGCTAAAAGCGAACAATTGGCAGAATAGTATACTACTAACATAAATTGTTTTCATAGACTAGAGATGTAAATAAATGAAAAAAAAGCTGCCGGAACTCCGCCATTACGAATGTCGTCACACTTACCGAATACAATTGCATCACGCCGCTAAAGTTCGAAAGCGTAATTGACGGTAAATGTTATAAGAGCAAGACAAAAACACTTTCCTTGCAATATAACAAAACGGTGAACATCTAACAAAAAGTTATGGAACATAAAAACCATGGAGTAACTTTGAACTTTGTAGAATCATTTTTAATTGAACTTTCTGTCCGCTACTTAGATAATAACTTTATTTGCCATCGTTATTTTATCATAATTTATTAACTTTTTTAATCAACCAAGAAAGAAAATATTAATCAGATGGCGGCTTATCTTACCAAACTCTTGACACAGTACCCTTATCAAAATATAAACAATAGTTACATAATAAAATATTACTTTATTTGACCGTAACGTCGATTAGCGTTATTACGAAACGATCACGAAAAGTAATCTACAATAGTATAACATACCTACATTACTTGGCCGTGTAACTTTGCTTTTGATTTTCGAAAAAAATAACAACTAAAATATTATAACATCTCTATACCTTTATAATCTTAGCGGTCAAGACCCGGTTTCACTTACTGATACCAAAACATTTTCACCGTTCGCTCTCACGCGCCTAGCACTGAAGCTTAGAGAAATGAACGCGGTTACCGCGTGCTCGTACGCTTTGCTGCGCTTTTACAACTGTTAAGCCTTGTTTGCACCAGGATAGTATTTTAGTCGAGTATCAATTAGCATTTATCCGAACAAAGGATTTACTACTGTTCGGACTCGTTTAAGTCTAAACCTACGCACTAGGATAGTAATTTAGTATCCTAACAGCAGCATTTTAGTATTTTAGTAGAATAGATTAGTAAATCCTTTGTTCGGATATTTGCTACTTGCTACTCGACTAAAATACTATCCTAGTGCGTACAAGGCTTCATGGCGCACGATTTTAGCGCCAAACATTTCAGCAATCATGGTCAATAGAGATTATTTTCAACATTTATAACATCCTTCTATTGGAAGTCTTTTAAAAATCTACATACTTGCTTATAATTTAATTATGGAAAAATTGACAAATTATTAGAACAAGGTATTTTGATACTATTTTATATGGTTGGCTGTAGAATTAAGATTGAATGAACTAAGTAAAAGTAATAATTAAATCCATTATCCATAAAACATACACATGAATGTATTCCCATTATTGAAAAAAAATATCTTAACTAAGAGCTAATTTTGACACCACTGCCATCTATAATTTTACATTAAACCTGTCAAAAAAATCTACGCAAGTCTCGCTAAAGTTATAACTTAACCATGTGCCATCTATAAAGTAAAACGTATCTTGAACTTTTATTTCTGTTCCCACTTAACATTGTAGTTACAGCTTCAATGTATAGATGGCACTGTTTTGGAAATCTGCTTGATTATTGACTAGCATCCGTGGTTTTGTACGCGTGGAAGTCAAGGATTTAATAGCTTCGACGCTATTTATATTGTAAGCTACATCTCTACGTCTCATTCAGAGTTTTCCCGCTTTATTCCGAAACGAGAATGAGCGTTATTACTTTTGTACTTTCTACGTTTGGTACTGGTAAATTCATAAAATTTAATCCAAAATACAGAACATCCTTGTTCCTGGAACTTCTTATGGTACATAATTTGGTGTAATGGGATCCCTGGTCTATCTTATTTAGTTCCGAGTGTCCTCCAGTATCGTATAATCGACGAATTATTGGTCCTCGTTTATCGCAGTACTTTTAATTTTTTTCGGACTAAGTGGGCTAGTGTTTGTAGGCCGAAACCTTTAATTCGAGTCAGCACGGGCGCCAGTCAGTTTAGGTTCATTTCTACTGGAGACGTGCTTTATATACGCACAGTAAGCCACTTTCTTCGTTTAAAGCAAGTATTGTTTACTTTGATAATGGTAAGAGTGAATACTCCTTGATGTAGAACATTGCCCAATTATTATAGTTTTGTACCGGCATTGAAACATAACAGTTTCTCCTTGTACTATGAAATTTGAATATAACACGACTACAATAACATTATGATACTTACATGAAATTAGTCACCAATTCTATGATTGTTGCTATTCATTGTAAGTACATAAGTTGTAAGAGGTGTTTGTCATATTTACAGACGCTCTTAGGTGAAGGAAAACATCGTGATGCACCTGCACATATCGTCGAAGAAATTCAAAGATATGTGTATTCATGCAAAATACGCGCTAGTCATGGAGTTACGAAAAATGGAGCCCATCGTGGGTCGGACTACAACTCTAGCACTGAGTAAAGTAAAGTAAAATTCCATTGTTTATTATAAAATTGATAAGTATAATATCTCCTTTATATTAAGTATTTCTACAGTAAAAAGTTTGAATACGTTAATCAGGATTAACTACATTTTTTTATGATCTACTTATCTGCACTATATTTAGCTTCATAATAAATCGCGGTCATTAACAATAAGTAGTTATGTAATACGATCATTTTGTCACGAAAAAGTGTCATCGCTCCACATAACTATTACGTTTTGTTACGGAACTAAACTTTGCGTTGCAGAGTAACGTTCCGGTATGATTGTCAAAGTTGATTTCTGTATAAGCAAACATTTATATGTTTTGGACGAAAAATATTAGTAATAAGTATTTTAATATTTCAATAAACTAAGATTTAATTAGGTCAAAAAATTGGATGACGTAATATAACAGTTATCACTAACTTAGCTCTAGTTTGTGACGGTCGTAAATCTATAGATAGTCGAAATCTCAGAATAGTTTGGAAGATACCTATTTGGACGACACCTTTAAAGTGCTCTGCAAAAATATGATAGCTATGTTTGTATCTGCAAATAAGTTCCTCTGTAGTACCTAAAAATAACGAACCAACAAGCGCATAAAATAAAACAATGCGACAAAATGTGTTGCTACTAAAATGCAACAAACAATGGCACCATTAGGAGATGTCATCGTGCGTGCAAACAAAAGCCGCTCGGAAGAGATAAAATAGCGAAACGGGTACCGGCCCTCGCAAATCCTATCGCAATCTATTGTAGAGCACTACCTGCTTCCTGTGTACAACAGTATCGTCTTAGAATCCTCCCGAAATGGTTGTATTGTACGCTCTCTTGTTTTGTATCTTCACCGTCGCCGCGGAACATTCTGGAGCATATTCTTCACCGCAGTACGCTAAGAAGATGTTCCCGAAACAGTCTTTTGATACAAGTTTACTTCTTCCACAAGAGAAGCCACCGATACCGTTCAATCGAGCTTCAATTGATAGATTTGATAGCGTGAATGATACGACTCAGTACGGGAGGTCTTCGTTCCTGGACTCAGCGGGGAACTTGCTGAGCAACGCTGGAGGTCAGGTCATGTCTAGCTTGGCCAAGGATTTCATAGCGAGGTCGACTGGAAGCAGCCAGGTTGGTTTTGACTGCATTACGCAGGTTCGTATCGCACCTATAATAGTTAAATGCACGCGATGCATGGTTCTTGCTTGTATTGAAATATTCTGTTGTTGTTTTGTATTGTGAGTCATTGAATTCGGGGAAGCTTTTAAGGACTTTTGTATCGTATTACTCATCGGGTTCCAGTTGTAAAGGAATTACCACTAATGAACATTTTTTGTATCGTTTGGTTCCTTATTTTGAGAAAGCCATCGTGTTTGTTATAACCCAAAATGGTCTAAAAATACTGCAAAAATAAAATAGTCCATAGTTCTAGTGGGTACTAGTAGTAGAAATAAATTAAATTAACTTCCTAAATGTAGTAGAGTTACTCTTAGACAAAGAGTTATTGATGGTATATTGTTTAACTTATGATCCTGATATCTGTGTAATAAGCCTCATTTTTTCTTAACAGGTCCTCAGTTT
The DNA here is from genome assembly GCA_013186455.1 of Papilio dardanus tibullus. NCBI lineage: Eukaryota > Metazoa > Arthropoda > Insecta > Lepidoptera > Papilionidae > Papilio > Papilio dardanus. Next base: position 371,199 of record QDHC01001518.1, read on the forward strand.
AAACTTGACAAACTTGGTGATATTAATAATCCTCAAGGCATTGATATTAGCAGCGGGTTTCTTCGGAGCCGGTGCATGGAAGGGACATCACTATGGACGTAGTATAGATGGTAACATTGATATTTTATGTCTTTTAGATAACATATAAGGTATTCTTTTGATAATTACTAATTCTACACTATGTTATATTGTTACTATAATTTCTCTCGTAGTAATATCAAGTTCTAACGTACTACGTAGAGTATTAGAGGGTATTAGTAGACAGCGGTAGCTCTCTCTGTGTAAGGAAGGTTAAGTCCCATATTCGAAAACGTAAATCACCCAAAAATCAATCATCGGTCCATTAATAACAGCACCCTTTACTAAATGTCTTTTAATTAGCCGTATAATAATAACCAGGAAGCGGAATTCGGTACCACATTGACCGCATCTGCTTAATGCGTGCTTAACCCTTTGTCCGCCACGCGCCGCGTCTGCCCAATGCTCAGTAATCCAATACACTTCGTGATGCGTTAGTCGTGTCCACTCTATAATCCTATCTGAAAAGGATAATCCCTCCCGGTGTGCTACTGGACACCGCGCCAAATGACCGCCTACAAAAAATACTACGTTCATACCTTAGTGACATTTAGAAGTACACAAAAATTATATACGGATTTTTTTTAACTGATGTAATGTTAAAACTATAGTGGCACAATATAACTACATTCACGTTGTGTAGATAGTTGCAATTCACATCTACTAAGAATTAATGCAATTCCAACCGTTTCCTACCTCCAACAGTCTCTTTATTTACTATACTATCTAGCTGTTATGCGCTACTTCTTCCGCGTGGAATTCAAAGGATATAAGCCTATGATACTCGGTGATAATGTAGCTTTCTAATGGTGAAAGAATTTTTGAAATCGGCCCAGTAGTTCTTGAGTTATTTCAATACATACAAAAATACCAAGTTTCTTTCTTTATAAAATTAGTATAGATAACAAACTTACTCTATTAATAACTATTTCGAACACACTTTACACTGTTGTGTGCAATTCTTACATCCCCAGAGAACAAGAACGCTTCATATCTGACGGAAGACGAAGTTCTCCTCTACCTAAGTTACTTGCGGGGTGAGCAGAGCAAGGACTACGGCTGCCTGTACCGGCTTGCTTGCCAGAAGCCCCAACAGGGGGCGCTGTATGCATCCGCTGCGGACCTCATGCTACAAGGAACTAAGCTATGGCAAGGGTAAAGAATAAAGATGGCGCTTTTGTTTTGTTTTGGAAGTGTAGAAGTGATATTTGAAACTTTAATTTTAACATATACTTAAAGGAGATAACTTAAAGACTCTAAATACCGAAGGAAGTCATAAACGCGGCGAAGGCACATTTTCTAGTTACAAGTTACGGCAGGATTGCTTTATTTTCAGGAATAGCATCGATTTAGAAGAATATGAACACATCTATAGTGGTATCAAGCAAGCGTCAACGTGGGGAGAGGAGAGTAAGCCCTGCGAGAAGATATACAAATGCGAATAGATGTCCCCTACACCATTAAATTAATATTATTTTATATAAACTTAAGTACTGGTATCGAATTAGATTTTAAGGCTAAATAAGTCTACGTCCGAAATGTTTTGTTAATATTTCATAGATTTAATTAATAAAATCACAATAAATTATTTTATTTCTTAATTAACCGAAAAACAAGAGCTTTTTAATGTTTGTACAAATAAACTTTTGTAACACTTTGCAGTTTAAAAGTATTCAAAAACTAAATCTGATGTACTACGTCTCTTTCTAGATTCTTGATATGTTAATATTATAATTTATAACAGTTCTTATTTCATTTATTTTGTACTTTAACACACAATACTTATGCACTTCACACCATTGTTGGTCAATATTACCATCACGCTCATTCTGTGTAAAATAAACAGAGATAACAATAATATTCACATTTTACAATAGTCATAGTTAACTTTAATTAATTGTCAGCCAGCACTCTATGCGTTCTTTGGTCTGTACTCCGAGCGCGTGCTGCACGGTACTCCGCGTAGGACACATAGCCATCGCCATCAGTGTCGTCCACTTCTAGAGTACGGTCCACTAGCTCTGAAATTAAATAAAGCAAATTAAAAAACCCTATAATATTCTGGGATATACAAATAAACAATTTACAGAATCACTTATACCGTTTACACTACGAACCATAAATAGCTTTATTCCCAAACGAGAATCAGCGTTATTACTCTTGTACTTTCTACGTTTGATACACATACATACATACATACATTCATAAGATTTATTCCAAAATACATAACATCCTTGTTCCTGGTACTTCTTATGATACATAATTTGGTCCAATGAAACCTCTGATCTATCTTATTTATTGTAGTTCCGAGTGTCTTCCAGTATCGTATAATCTACGACTTATTGGTCCTCGTTTATCGCAGTAGTTTATACATTTTTTTAGGAATAAGGGGGAAAAAGTCTGCCTTAAATAAGACAGAAATAGTCACTAAAAGGAGGAATAGATGGACTTAATTGAATTAAGAACTTAAAAGAAAATAACTCCTTCACTCAGAGTAACTTAATGGTTACTTAAAGTCATTCAGTGAATCTGCACTAAAAACTCTCTTAAGCCTTGTCCGCACCAGGATACTATTTTAGTCGAGTAGAAAGTATCAAGTATCCGAACAAAAGGTTTAACTAAGCTGTTCCCAAAATGTCCTTGTTTTTACACGTTTAGTTACTAAATTATTCGCTACTCGACTTAAATACTATCCTGGTGCGAACAAGGCTTAAGTGACCAGTATTGGTTACTAATGTATGATTACAAATACTTACCAATGTATGCATCTAAATCGTTTGTCTCTGGTTCTATAGAAGCTGACTCAGGGTCGTGGTCTTCGTAGTCTATGGTGTGGTACACAGCCTGTTAGAAGCATATTTGCTTTACAATAGTAAAATAAACGCAAATACAATGCGTAATTTCTTGTGGATTAAGTAAAATGCAAATACAGTCGAGCCTAAATAAGCGAGAGTGTAAGGGACCTTAATATTTGTCTCATTTATAGAGGTTTCTCTCTAATACGAGTTTCTCGCGTGTGGAAATCGTCCCTCGGGACCATACCGTGATTCTCACTTATAGAGGTTTCTTATTAATCCAGTTGTCGCTTATCCAAGTTCGACTGTATAAAGTCCTGAAACTACAATATAGCAAATACTCTGTTTGATACTTACCTTTAATAATTCTAATCCGTCTAATTTTGAGTTTTTATCAAAATCGTGCGCAGAGAAGTAATGGAATTCCAACTCTTCAGGAGTCATTCTCGATATAGCATCTGAAGTTAGTATTTTTGAGTCCTCTTCTATGTGTCTATAAGTATACAATTACTTTGAGTTTCCACTAACGTAACATGTATTTAAAACACTGATGTTAATCAGTACGTGACAAGTTTACTGAATGTTCCCACTATATCTTGTCTCTCTCATTATCTTGGAAGTGAACAAAGACAAATGTGTTAATATAACTACGACAATACCATTTCATAGATCATATTAATTGTAGATTTCCAATGTTACACATGTATCGATACATATTGTAGTCTCTATTTTATCAAAGACAATGAAAGGGACAGAAATAATATCCTTAATTTGAATCACTACAGTAATGTACTAGGGTAACATCAGATTGTGGAGTTTCAACATTGCCACTTACTTTATATCATGTAGTACTTGACTCTCACCGGTCAGCGACTGTCCACCTCTAGGCCGATGGTGACTATGTTTATGCTTCGAGGACTGTCCGTGTGGATGGTGTGGTCCTCGACGCATGCCTGACGCCAATGCATTTAATAGGATGAAACTTACTGAAATCAAAAGACCAAGAAAGCTTGATTCGTTAGTAACAGATAGTAAGAATACGGATTTACGTTTATTAAAAGTTGACAACCCTGAACATAGTATAAACATGTACCACGTGTTAGGTCGCGCACGCGTCGTCAATTTGATACAACAATCGACAAATACAGATACAATTAGAAGAGTACGATAGAGTACTGGTACCTGGGTGTAATTCGAGGGGCATTGTAGTCCCTTATAAAGGGTAAGGAAGCAGCTGGGGCCCGCCCCATGGGGCCTTGGACCGTGTCCCGCAGAGACGCAATATTCACACCTCATTTCACAAGTGCCCCGGCTATTAGGTTTGTCGTTCGAATACTCACTTCTCGATTTGTAATTCATTTTTCGAGTGTTTATCGCTTAACGTTTAAAGGGAAATCATTTTTTTATGATAAGTCTAAAATTAGAGACAATATACTTGTCTTGAAACCTCAAAATAATTTCAAAGACATCTCTACTTATTTGCAATATAAAATCTTAAAAATAAAATCGGGATTATGTTACCCAGTAAAATTATGGGAGTTTCAGTTATATTTACTTATTTTTCTACGAGTATTCTTTCCAATTTCCTCAATCATAACGATATTAATAAATGTACAGACTTCAAAAAAATGCCACCATTAGTATGAGCCAATGACACCAACGATAGCATAATATTAAATGTAGAGAATAGATAAAAATGTAATATTAATAAGTAAACATGTCAAGTAACAAACAGGTGCAATCGAGTACCCTTTGAAAATCTATAACACTACATTTTCAATATTTCAAATGAATAATTTATTCCAACGTCCCCTTCGACCCATATCGAACAGTTGTTCCGTTAGAAAGACGAGACCAATCTTTAATCGGACCCCACTTTATTACAGAGTACAGTGTATAAAATAAAGCCATAATGGAGGACAAATTATGCGCCTGCAGTGACAAGTGCGCGCCCCGTATGTCAGGGTGTCCGGCGCAAGCGGCGCAGCAAGGCGGTGAGACACACGGGCATAGCGTTTGAACAGCACTGGAAAAAAGTGCTACATAATATACTTTGGATTAGGTGTTGTTTTACACGGGCTACTATCATATTAAATAGAATGTTTGGTTAGTCTATATCTATACCTACTTAATATTATAAACAGAGAAAATTTGTATTTTTGTTTGTATTGAAATCTTTCACCATTAGAATGCTACATTATCTTATTAAGTCGCTCATAACAGCTAGCTTTTTAATAAAGCTAACGATAGTTACAATCCTCAATCAAAACAAATAGACCAAATCTATTTGTTATACCACCGATCTGCCCGTATGTCACTGACAAGGGAGTCGCGGCTGCGTCCTTCGTATTATCACCCGATAACACCCTAATACTACGCGATTACAATGCAGCCCTTGTACTACGGGTCACAAATTCCTTTATTATTCCCATCACTTTGGTTACATTTGCACCAAAAAAAAAAAGAATAAAAGAGGATTATTGTGACATCTCAACGCCTACGTACAGCCCACAAAAAGGTCAACATCGGTTAACAATGAAAAAGTTTTATTATTTTCTAATATTATCGTGCCAGAGAAGATATTAATGATTGCAGTAATGTGCGAATAAATATAAATTAATATCCGTAATGTAGACAAAGAACAACAAAGTATTATACTAAATTAAGATACATAAATATGAAATTAAGAACAAATACATACATTTTTTTTGGGGGGGACTCCGTAGTTCGTAGTACCATTAATTCATAGGTAATGTATAATGTTGAACATTATCACGCAATATTAAAATTATCTTCACTGAAACATTGTCTTTTAGAATGTGAATTAAGACTCAAAATAATAAAGTAATTATAGAAAACGACATTCAGTGCAACAATGTTTCGTGTAGATTCATGGGACGTTTAACACAAGTTACGAAAACGTTAAAACAAAATAATAAAAACAAAACACTACTCACGAATAATTTTCATGTCTTGTTCCACTAACACAGATCGCCTTTTGTTTTTGTTTATCGAATTAAACATAAAAACATCTTCAGTGTTCACCACATTGCTTGCCAAACGTGACAAGAGAAATCAATGTTACAGCGCAAGCGCAACTGGTGTAATTTAATTTCAACTCTTACCAAAAGGAATAAAGTATGAAATACAATGCTGTTTTTTATACTATTGGCGCATGCTTTATGGGAAGCATGTTGTTTATCTTTCAGACTTCTAGATGGCGTTATGCGTTGTTCATTTGTCTTTAGTTGCTTAAAATACAAGACATTTAATGCAATGATAAACAAAATTTGCCATGAAAATAGTTTTTTTTTGTTTGTTTTGTACCTCTTTTGTTATATTTAAAGTAATCAAGGTTTTGGAAGCTTGACAACCATAATAAAAAAGCTAAAAAAAGCTACTATCTTCCTAAGAACCGCTACGTCAATCGCTAAAAATATGGAAAACGTTTAAAAACATACAAATCGAAAGCTGACAGATGTCTTTATTCGTAATACGGAAAATAAGAGTAGGTACATCAAAATCGAGAAATAAATACGACAGACTTGGGATAAAGCAAACGTTGATCAAGCTATTGACGGCAATGAAAGATGAGAAGGAATCCAATTTAATACAATTCACCATATTCAATATGAGCATACACGTGATTTCATTTTACGTTAGGGTTGTCACATGCGACTTTCAAAAATTCAGAAATCCAGGGTTGTGAAAAATGCCTACTTATGTCACTCTATGTAGGGTTGCCACAACAATTTCTCGAATTCAAATCAATCTACAATATAATTTCAGTCGTGACTGCCTTCTTCATTATTTCCCTTCTTAAATAGTAGCACGCCATGTTTACGTTAAAAGCTTGCTTAACAGTTTGATAATAGTGACTTCAAAAACAAATAAAGAATGACTTCGAAATTTAAATTTGACAAACCTTCGTTTGTTTTACTCGGTTGATAAGAGCAAAGAATTTTACCAACACAAAGGTGACAAAATATGATAAAGCTTTTTTTATAATTAAAAAAATTCTTCGTTCGAAGTTCTTCGTATCTGACTGAGAAAATGACTGTAGATTTTCTTACTTAAGATCACCCTAAACGCTTATCTGCAGTAAATATGTAAACAGCCTCATCGCCCTGTTTACAGACCTCTTTTACCGTACATAGGTACGACTAAATTTGTCAACAAATTGAAAACAGAACTCTTTATATGCTCCTCAATTATAATCCTTGAACTATTTGAATAGAATACATTTTCTTTTAACTCATTCCTGAAATAGATCTTTATTCCTTTAAAGACACGAACAGAATTTACTGGCACAACAAGGGATTTTCTTTCATAGAAAAGCTTATCTACTTTAACACTTTATTGCACAAAAATGTGTCTTATCCGAGGGTTATAAAGTTTAAAACCGTTTGTTACATTTTGTACTGGAGGCATTTTTGAAAGAGAATGTTTATGTTTATAGCGATCTGTTGTGGGGAAGTTAAAAAGAGACGGGCGTATGTAAGCGTATGAGGGATCGTATGATCAATACATCGCGGGCGGGGTGCGGCGGGGCCGGGGGTGCGTGCGGCGAAGCCTCCCCTAATGGTCGTTTTCTTACATTTGCATTCTAATTGACTTCTCCACTCAGAACATTCCGCACTCTTCCTTTTGTCTCGTATGTGACGTAAATTGCTAGGAATTAGCGCCCCGTACGATTGCGCTGGTTAGTTTAGTTAAACAGGTGCTTAAGGCGCTCTTTAAATGTATTTGATATGCTAAATATCTGAAATGAGATTTAATGTAATATTTTAACAAGGACCTATAAACCGAGCGAGCGAGTCATTATTTTTATTACTCTATTGTAAACCAAATCTCAAATACAGAACTTAACCTTAGTTAATCACAAGCAGTAAACCGCTAAAACTCAAATGAATTTTTAATAAGCTTTAATTTGATGTTCACACTTTTTATTTATGCTGTTATTTTTATTAACGCGGCAATATATTTAGATTTATCTCCTTAAATACCTTTGACTCCGTATCTTATCATTCCAGAGATATTGAGAAATATATTTGTTTCAAATAAAACCATTTTAAGGTTCTGTATATCAAACTGAGATTTGCAGCGTTGAGCGTGCGGGTGTAGCGTTGCCTAGCAACCGTCTCCCCATCCGGTACTCCCCACTCGGATCACTTTTAAACTTTCATGTTGAAAAGTTTTAAGGTTTGCTTGTGGCTCTTAGTATCGCCTCCTTTCTGTACGTAGATGACATCGGGATGTTCTGCACAAATAATTTTATGTTACAACAGTAATAGATTTTGTAGCAAACACAACATCCAAAAAGGATTGTCTTTTTTATATGAAACTAAATAGAAATAAAATAGTAGCTGTTACTCGCGACTTCGTCCGCGTGGAATTAAAAAATATATAGCTTTTGTTACTCGGGGATAATGTAGCTTTCTAATTGTGAATTAATTTGTAAAATTGGCCCAGTAGTTCTTGTGTTCTTTCAATACATACAAAAATACAAAATTTTCCTCTTTATAATATTAGTATAGATGAGATTGAGTATATACAAATAGTTATTTATAATGTCAAACAAGCCTCGAAGCATATCGTAGCAAGATGGATGCTGTTTTCGCTTTATTTTTCGCTGTCGGCAGAAAGTTTTCAAGTAACGAGAGTGTACCGTACAAAATTGATGAGGGAATGAAACCGCGAGCCGCGAAGCAGTCGACCCGAAGGTGCTTTTAGCCCCTAATTGGTAAGCTTTTAAGACTACCGTTCGTTTGACATCGCTACTGCAAAGTAGAGTCAGCAAAACAAGTGAATAAAAATACAAGAATACAAATCATTTTACGTTACTCTTTTTTTTCTTCTTCAAAACGCATACGCTTTTCAGATTTTGTGAAGAGTTTCTAGAGAATGTATATTGTCACAAAATTGAAACCATGAATTGAGTTTAAGCAAGGTAGGTATAGGTGTAAAAGGTTAAATTCATAGACTGAAAGTTAAAGGCAAAAAAAACATTGTCGAATATCGTATAACTGTTGAATATTTAAATTATGTTTCATATAACTTTGTTTATTTTAAGCATAAAATAAAAATGTATGACAAAACATTTCTTAAAAATATAGCATGTTTTTTTTCTATCTGTACATTGAAAAACGTAGAAGCAAACATTTGTACGAAGATTTAGGCGGTAATATATCAGAGTATCTTTTACTTAAGCTACACTGACGTCACTAAAATGTAACATTTTGAAATTAAATTTGACATTCATTTCACATTTGTTTTTAATTGAACGGATTAACCAAAGTTTAATATGTAATTGTAATGTAAGATAGGTCCATTAAGTTCAAGTCTAAATAAACTACCAGCACCTTCTTAAGATTATAACTGTACATTTTTGATGTGATGAATGATTTTTAAAAACATATTGCTGGTAAGAAACGGGATTCTTACCACGATTTAGCTGATTGAGCTCCCGATATTTCGGCACAGTTGCATGCGCCGTGGATGTCGTGCCACGACACCGTCTTAAGAACTTTTATTAATAAAAAAGCTATGTACTTAATATAGCAAATAACGCCTATCATCTTTTTATTTAATCAAAACAAAACAAACAAAAAATCATAAACTGATGAATCGAAATGCATTTTCCTGGAAAGCCTACAACTAGAAATCGCACTATATTTTAATGGGCGTTTCTTTCCTTAAACCCTTCAAATGTTGCACAAAGGCTGGCCGGAATCAACTGACACGTGGCTGCAATAAAAAAGTTTGCCGTTCTAATTTCAAATTATCACTGGGCGGCGACCGACGCACGCACTAAATTAGGCGGCAATTTTGACAGCGGGACAGCCGAAAATTAACTTGTCAAAATATTTTTCTAAACAATCACGACTCTCTTTGTTACAAAGCAATCATCCGCCCACATTCAAATAACAAAACAAAACCACAATTAGCATAATAGTTACTTGTATTGTAATTGTTACAATAGATCGCTATTCTGCCGTTTGGTACTTTTTATTAAACGTTTTGTGCAAAATGTATTTGCTTCTGTACAAAAAGTTACACAAAAATTAAGTTCATTTATACGTTTTTTTTATAAAACGAAATATCGTTCAGCAATTCCGTCATACAAATAATTAATTGCCTCTCAGTTAAGCCACCTAATAAATCGGGGAAAACATAAATATTTAATAACGGAAAATGGCCGGAAAGGGAAGAATTATAAAATTATCTCTCAAACGTTTTGGATGGGAGCAAAAAGGGTATGCTTTTAAGATATACGGGGTAAAGCCATGACGCTGAACAGGTCCCGTGACCCCTTTCATGGGTCGCTTGCGTCAAAACTTTAGCTATGAAATGTAAAAGACTATTTATGTTATATTAAACGGTTTAGACATTGCTTAAAAGAGGAAAAAATAATATCAGTGTTAAAAAATAGAATATTGTTAACTAAAATTTAATGTAAAATTATGATATCACAAAAGAGCAACTATCTGTAAACAAAATATAGATCAGGTTTACACGAAGCAAGAATTTAAGCTCAAATTATAAAGAAAAAATAATAAGCCGAACTCATCATAAGTTGGCGGTTTATTCGGAGCCGTATAAACGTCGGGTGCACACCGTCGCAGCCATTAAAAACTTATTAAACATCATCTCGAGCAATTACTCCCCCCCTTTTTACCTTTCCCCTAAGGCACCTGTTCCCCTTTCGTATTAGTGTAGTAAACCATCATTGGATTTTAGATAGGATCATGACATTTAAGGCAATCGTAATTGTAAAATTACAAATATACAAATGCTTATAATATTTTCGAAGGTAGATACTCATTATTAAGTACTTGCTGGTTCAAGAGACAAGAGAGGTAAAAATTATAACTGAAAAATTTTCCTAAGCTGTACCAAAATGTATTTTTGTAAATAGTTAAAATTATTTTGGGCGTAGGTCTGGCTTTCACCGAAACAAGTAATCAGGATGTATTTTTTACTTTAGAACGAACACTGTTATTTAATTTTGCACAATCTAGTAAAAATGCAGCTCCTATAAAACTTAAACATGAATACGTACAAATACACTTCTAGCAAGGTACGAGTATATCCTTAGTATAGGCAAAGCTTCGCTCCGGACCGGAAACATCGGAAGCGGCCGGCCACAGGAAGGCTTGTGGAGTCAGACGCTCTCTGCTTCGTAACTGACATAAAATACATCAATGTAGTTAACTCAAAACTTCTTACTTGATTTGCTTGAAAGAGGATATGTAAGAATCGAATGACGGTGATAGAGATGTTTGGAAAAGTAACAGCATTGTGCCGAACCTTCATCCGAAAAAGGTTGGTGATAGAAGAAATAAAAATGAACAGAACAGCCTATTGCGGCGAGCACTGGCCACTACAGGGAAACTCCTTGCTCGCCGCACGTCTTTTTTACTTTTTTTCATTTTTTACATACGTCATTGTTTATTTTTTAATGTTATTATTTTAATTCATTCTTCCTCTTTTCTTGACTTAGTTAATCTTTTGTAAAAATATAATTAAAATTTGTATTCGTTTAGTTCTTCTTTTCTTTTTCTGAGCTATCAGAGTGAACATAGCCATGTTAATAAATATCTTGCATACAGTACTGATGTATTTATATAAAATAACAAACAATAGTAAACTATAACAAGGGATGTGTGTAATTTTCATCTCATTGTTGTCCTGCGGGGACTTATTAGTTAGCAACATTGTGAATGCAGGGGCGGC
>QDHC01001518.1:383094-395726 GCA_013186455.1 Papilio dardanus tibullus
CTCGCCGCGCTGCCGGACCCCCAGCAGTTCAACATCTTCCCGGCCTTCTTCAGCCGCCAGCTCAACTTCACCGGTGGCGGTGGCTGTGCCCAGGGCGCTAAGATTATGGAGGAACTGCGACCTAATCTCGTAGGTGGCCTGCTCGGGGTGCCGGGCCTACTCGACGAGCACCAGAGCGACGCCAAGTTCCACCCGTCGGCCGTAGAGAGCAAGTACACGCCGGACAAGGGACGAAAATGTAGTAACGCTTCGTCGTCTTCCGCCGAGGAGTTTGGCGGCCTGTACGGCGGAGAGCACGCGGCAACGCCACCGGCACCTCTGAGCCGATCTCTGCAAGACCACTCAGGTACGTTCATACTTGTTCAAAACACCAGAAAAAATATGTCTTTTATGTGCAAACGATAAAGCTTGTATTAAAAAAAAATTACATTTTAATAGAAATGGTTTGATTATACGGAGTTTGAACTTTATAAATCTGCAGTAGGTAGATATAGGAACATAATATAATTATGGAACTACTTAGCTCAAATACTTATACAACATATCCACATGTTTGTATGTTGTTTCTATGTAAAAAGGTCAAATGTGCAATTATTTTTGTAATATACACACTAAATAATCATTAAGTGTTGTAAAATCCATGCAACGCGTGATGCCAAGAAGGTGAACAACTTCTTTTTCAAGAGAACGTAAATGATCGGAAACAAATCGGCCCACTTTATGAACCGCTATACGTCATCACCACAGTACATAAAACATTAGAGTTGGCAACAATTTTTTTGTTTTTTTTTTTATAATTACCCGCCATGGCTTACTGTTGTTTTTGAGTTGTTCAACCATAGTTTACTCAGAGCCTAACACAGCTTACTTTAAACTATTCAAACTTTCATGAGACATCTTTATAAACTAAAATAAGCCGTCACAGAATCAAGCCGTGAATTTTTAGCCGCTTGATTTTAGTTTACAGCTTACTTTGTAAGTGTTCCCATTCATCAAAAGACTTCTGCGTCAAAGAGTCTATCTAAAAAACTTATCATATTATTGGAACTAGCACCAGTTAAAAGTTAAACCTTGTCTTATTTTGTAAAAGCTACATTTCATCCTTGGTCACTTTACGGTGCCAATATAACTTGTATGTAATTCTAATTAGCTGTTATAAGTGATAACACTTTGAAGTTCATTTTGTCTTCTGATAATTCAATCGACCCGTTCATTGTCCACGCATATAATTGAAAAATTGCATCATTTTGTTTACATTTGAAGACCATAATCGGATATTAAAGAAATAAAACATCATCTTCACGAAGTATAATTAAAATTCTCCTATAGACATTTTCTGTCACGTATAGACGTTCCTATCCAGAATATGTATGCGTATTACAATTCTAATTAGACTAATATTGCAAACAATCGGCCCCGGGGCTGACGTCATGAATACGAAATGTCACTAACGACCGCCCACCGCGTACCCCCCTCTCGCCCCAGCTAGGGGGGGTACGAATTGGGGCCGAATTTTCAGACGCCTCTAGCCTGCAAACTTGAACATGTTATACCTACATATGAATATTTGCTAGTGTTTAATGGAGCCCGTACACTATCGTCATCCGAAATCGATTTGTTTTAATATCGAAAATCAATTACAGTCGTTTATAACAATACTTTAGATTGGTGGGTATTTATTTTTAATGTATGAATGCCTATTTTGAATGTTTTAGAACTATAGGCGTACCTATCAACGAGAGCAGCGCGTCTCTCACCGATTCAGACAAACTCGTTTACCTGTTAACACATTCTGTGCGCCCCACTCGGTACCGAGTGAGAGTTCCGTTTTCAAACATCTTTATTTACTTAATCAAAAACCTAAAAAAGTTTTTGGCTCCCGGCATTTCTTTTTCATTAATTTTTAAGCAGTAAATGTGTTAACACTATTTTTTTACTTTTCATTTGCATTAAGTCAGAACAATACTCATTATTTTATTTCTCTTCTTTTTCAAACTATATAATTATGAAGTTTTAAATTAATCTATACTTCTATACTAATATTATTAAGAGGGAAACTTTGTATTTTTGTATGTATTGAAATAAGTCAAGAACTACGGGTCCGAATTCAAGTATTCTTTCACCATTAGAAAGATATGTTATCACCGAGTAACAGCCATACTAACAATATTTGCACCCGTGCGAAACCGGGGCGAATCGCTAGTTTTATACTAAAGCAGAATTTATACACAAGAGTAAAACAAGGTTAAGTAAGTTTATATTGAAATTGGTAGCACGGATACAAATTAAGGTGGGTGTCCACGGCGCGTCACGTACAGCCGGCCAGCAGTGACAATGGTGCGAACGTGACGGGCTTTTATGTGTACACTCCTTTATGCGGCCACAGCCTTTTGCTACGCAACATAGACCTAGCATTGTCCTGGCTTAATTTTAATTCGAGTACACAAATAAAACGAAAAATAATTATGAGCGAGAAACCCCTATTAGCGAAAATCATCCTCTGGTCCCGACTAGCTACCTCCATAAGTGAGAAATTCGGATTAGAAATTTATATATGCAATACAAATATTGCGGTCCCTTGGACTGTCGCTTATACAGTCGAACTGTATAGATTAATATTAACTGTATACATTTCAAATAAATTATTTCGAATATTAATGACTTTTTAACCTACAATAAAGGCATTGATAGTTGTAGACATGTGTAACCATTGCGGTTACGAGTCGATTAGTTTGTTATTTCCAATTAAGATGGCACAACACTATTTGGATGTCAATTAAAGTTACATAACCGTAGGTACGTACCGTCAGTCGAGGGTACAAAGTAGGGATATAAAACAAAAACCGGTGTAGATATATATATATATATATTTTGTTAGAACCAATAGCAGCGCCTCTCACCGGGCTAGACATCCTAAAACAATAACTCTACGGCTCCATTAGACCGAGTTCGTGCTAAAAAACGAGATTTTGCTGCGGCATAAGGCTGATTTCTTGCGTAGCATTGGTCTAATAATGCCTTAAGCTAATAAAACATTTGTGCCTTCGTCTAATCGTCAAAATAGAAGACAGTTTCCAATTCGTATACATAAACATTTTTCGGCCGAACAGGTGATGCTTGATAGAAGAATTTCGGCTTTTTTATGGATTTTAAAACTGGGAAACTTTGAAGTGCCATTTCTCTATTTTCTAATTGTAATTCTGGTATGCTTGTAGATTGATATGTTGATAATTGTGTATCATCTTGACTACGGTAACCACTGACGTGGAGATCCGTTGGTTGTTCAGTGGTACGTCTGCCGTGTTTAGACTTTACAGAGGTGAGACGTTCTTCTCGGCGTGAACTCCTGAGGACCGCAGTTTTACCCATATCAACAAAAATACCTAAAAATTAAATAAGATAGTTACATACTTATAGGGAGGGAGGGGACGCATAAGAAGAGGTATTATCCTCTTGCTGTGCGTCTCCTCCTCCGTAGATTAAGGGAAGGCAACGCATTTGCAATTGCAGATGTCTATGGGCAGCAGTCGCTTCGTTATTTCAGCGGAACTAGGTGGCTGCTTGCTTGTTTGCTACTTTATAATATCCAAAAAATACAATCTACATTTTTATGTACATATTTACCCGACGCTCTTACAGTGAAGGAAAACATCATGATGCTATCTGCACATATCGGTGAAGAAATTCAAAGATATGTGTAAAGTCAGGCAAAATACGTGCTAGCCGTGGAGTTGTGGAAAAATGGATCCCAACATGGGTCGAACTACTAATACTACTACCTCCATATACAATATAAAGATATTTATGCTCTCGAAAAACTCCAAAAGTTAACACTAAATATTGAATTAACGCTAAAGACGTCTACAGGCGTTCAGTTTTAACTGTACAGTTTAACGGCGCAGATAAAACTGATGTGAGAACGTCAATTTTAACTATACAGTTCAAAAACTGGATGTCTTCGGCTTAATACATTACAATTAAGTTTTAATTTAATAAAATAAAATTATTCTTACCCAATATAATTAAAGTTATTATAAATTTTAAATTCATCGTTGTTAGAACACTTTAATCCACCTTCGTGACTTGCTCACAGACCACATACTAACAGAGACCACACTAAATTAATAAACGAAGTAATTAATGAATACAAATTAAAACTCACTCTATGAATCAATTAATTTCTTATCAATTACTGTTAATATAAATTGCATCACGATAACATTGTTATTTATTTATAGTTTCTTGTTATCCAAAATCTGTACAAATGTTATAAAGAGGAAAGATTTGTATTTTTGTTTAGTACTGGCTGTTGCTAGCGACTTCGTCCGCGGAGTTAAAAATATAACCTATGTTACTTGGGTATTATGTAGCTTTCTTACGGTGAAAGATTTTTTGAAATCGGGCCAGTAGTTTTTGAGTTATTACAATACAAAAACATTAAAATACAAAACTTTCCTTTATATAATATTAGTATAGATAACAACCTTTAATACTACTGGGTCCTTTTCTTGTAACTATAAAGCTATCAGCTCTACATTATAAGTAACATGGCCTTTAAATTCCACGCGGACGAGAATGCGACCAATATGTAGATTTACGGCCGGTTTCAATATCGAACGATCGATTTGACATTGTGGCAATCCAAGATTTTATTCGATCTCCAGAGTAGAGACAATCGGTGTTCCAATAACAACAATCGAAAAACGCCAGATCATTTCAAAATTAGATAGACATTCGATTTAAAATCATTACCCCACGGCTTCATTAGACCGACCTCGCGCAGAGAACGGGCATATGTTGAAGCAAATTTTCCGTTTTTTCCGCGAACTAGATCTAATGAAGCCTCAAGGTTAGAAAAACATCAATATCTGTTGACAACTGTCATATCATTTTCCTTTTCTTTTATAGACTTCAAACAAAGAGGTTTTACTCATAAATCAACTGCTGGTTAATAAAATCGGATTATGTTTGCATATTGAAACCGGCCGTTAGATACAAAAGTTTATTTCCGATCCATACACCGACGGAATACAATAAAAGAAAGGTGACGCCGGGCCGTGATAAACTCATAACTTTTAAACTAAAATATTTGCTGGAACGCAAAACATTATTTTTTTATCATTCCTGAAAATAATAAGATTGTATCCAAAGACTGTAAATATAAAATGAAGTACCCGTTACCCTATGGAATGTTAAGTGTTGGACCCAATTGTAAATCTTAAATTGAGGACCCTCTCCACATAATGGAGTGTGTATTGTGACGCACGCCCCGTACAAAGCATTTTATCCCTAACACTGCTAAGATCAGCTGCTAGTATAAAAAAATACGCGAAGGCTATTTTGCAATTTAGTAGAAAATAGTAAAACTATTAGCGCAGAAATAGAGGTGTGTCTTCACTTGTCTTTCTATTTAGTTGTTTTCTAATGTTCGAGAGATAATTAAATGATACAAACATAGCAGGTTGCTGATATTTTTAGGACGATAAAAACTAAAAATGTAAAAATTGTATAAAAAAAACATCTAAACAAGTTGCTAACAAGGTTAACTAAACCAAAGTTAAAAGACGTATTCATATAAGACTTATCTATTCTACTTATTATTTTAGTGTCCCCTTTGGTGTTCGTCATGCGAAATTAATCGGTAAGGTGCAATCAGTGATGGAAATCTGTCGGATTTGTGGCATTTGCGCCGATTATAAATCTATTAGCGGTGCGCGACATATGCACGTCGACAGCGCGCCTGCACCGCTAGAGGGCGCGCCCCGTCGCCTCGCCGGAGGTGGCACAGACCCTACACTACAACGAATGTACAATTCATTTATACATTTTAATACGAGTACAAAGAATTATTAGTTTTTAGAGTAATACTATTTAATATTTTTCCAAAAACTTGTTAGTTTTTTTAGTTAGTTTTTTATTTTATTTATACTTAATTTTATTTAAGATTAATATATTTTTAGTATTTTTAAGATAATATAAAATAGATAAGATTAATATATTTTTAGTGTTTTTGATTTTATTTAAGATTAATATATTTTTAGTAAATTAACTTGAACATAGGACGTTAAAAAAACATGAAGTAATCTATATCTATACTAATATTATAAAGAGAGAAAAGTTGTATTTTTGTTTGTATTGAAATAACTCAAGAACTACTGGGCCGATTTCAAAAATTCTTTTACCATTAGAAAGCTACGTTATCCCCGAGTAACATAAGCAATATTATTTAATTCCACGCGGACGAAGTCGCGCACAACAGTTAGTTGTATTATAATCACGTTACAATAATATAAGAATTAAGCTTAATAGTAGCTAACTATAGTTAACTTAATTCGTTGATAAATCATACTAAAATGAGAGTATTTTTTATGACCCCAGGCTAAGTAAACACAGTACAATAAAATTCACCTTCATAAAAAATACGAGTAAAGTAACAATTTTGTCACGAGTCAATCCTATTCTGGGGCTGCAGTCACCCGACACCTCTCCACCGGCCACAGATGGCGCTTTTATGTCAATCGTCATAATTAGGGGATTACGACCCCCTAATGACATGTTACATTGAATCTCTATCACACCCCTGAACAAATGTTCTCTAATCTCCACTACAAATAAATATTGTTCATTGACTTCTAGCACATATCTCGGCTTCACTGTATCAACCCCAAAATTATCTCGGAAAATAGAATGTCAACTGTTGCAAATATCTGCAATTTATTTTTCCTGATTTACATTGAAAACTAAAATTGAAGTGTTATGCTTCTATTATCTTTATTACGATTAAGTGTTCATCGTTAAAAAAAACGGCGCAATAGAGAAAAAGTCCAAATCCTTGCAGAGATATACGGGCTGGAGTCATTTTAGAATTTGGCGAAGTTAAAAACCGCTTACAATTCTGATATAAAAGCTTTTACCTTATTAACGTTACATAACTTCGCCCAATTCAGACCGCCCGCCCTCAAAATTCGGCACTCAAAAAATTACAATTTTAAAAAGTCAACACTAACAGCATAATGGCCGCCAAAAAATAACAAGTAAAACGCGAAACCGATATAACCGTCAGGTAAAACATAGACATGAAAAAAATAGCAACCTTTTAAACGCTAAAAGGCCCCGTTTACCGCGGACGCAAACACTTAGCTCCATGTTAATTAGTAAGTAGCTAGGACGCCGTCAAAGGGAATGCATGAATACTTGCTAAACCGACCTCCAGCGGTGCTTTTAAAATCTCCCCCTCTTAATTCAGAAGCTCAGAGAAACCAAAGGTAAACTGATTACTTCGCCAATACGGCGTTTTTAAAAGGTCGCGCGGAATTTATACAGACGGAATATAGAAATAGATAATTAGATCACTTTCAACGTTTATAGTTTTTCCCTTTGGCGGTATTCGTTCTAGTTTTTTTTAACTCTAACAGAATAATCCTGATGAAGGTTTAGACAGTTCAATTTACAAAATTGTTCTTTACTAAACTTGAGTAACACGCCAAATACGTTTTTAATAAATCATCTTTCACTTTACTATAATAAATTCTGTAGTCAATAGTAGATAATGCAAACTGTTTAAACATTTCTTGAAAATGTACCTCTTTATTATGAACAAAACTATTCAATTAGATGATAAAATTATCTAAATAATAATATTTTAGGCAAGTTTACTTAAATCAATACTTTATTATGGAGATTACTGTCACAACATTTGTCCAACATCCCTCTCAATTTCGTACATAAAAACAAGGACAGCAACAGTGTTCCTATAAAAGTCACCACATTTAAATTCACGGTTAATTCGTTTAGTTAAGACACAATTAGAGTAGGGCGATCTTGACCTACGGACTGCGGAAAATCGATGCCGACCGCTATGCTAATAAGATGTCTTTGAAGTAAAGGTTACGTGACTTGAAGGGGCGGACACTTATATTAAAAATACCTACGTATGTCTAAAGAGTGTCACATGAAAGTGACTTTTATAAATAACTTTTCTATTGGGCGTAGCTGTTTAAAAGAAATATTTATTTGTATTTCGCGATAAATTGTAATTTCTAAGAAAAGTAACGAGAAATCAGAGTTAATCATCATTTTGTTGAAACGCAACAAGAAAAGCAATCATTGATTTATTTTATAATTAATATTAGAAGTATTATTAAATCTTAGTTATTTTTATTTGAAATTTTTGTCACAACGTTACTCATTGAAAATCAAATAAGATTTCAGTAAGTAATAGTTTTTAAATACTGATAGACGCGGCGTAACGGATTATAGTAAATTATTTTGTAATTCCCAAACAAAAATATAATTTTCTAAGGCATTATATTGAACAACAGAAGGCGCATTTAAGAAGTTGAAGCCGGAGCCGGGCGGGTCCGGCGGCGGAGGCTCGTCCGCGCTGTCGCCGGCGCTGGGCCCGCAGCACGCCGGCCACACGCCGACCACCGCCTCCTGCCCCACGCCAGCCCGGCGGAGACATAGGACTACTTTTACACAGGTAACTAGTAATTAATAAAAAACAACAATATTGTCGACCACTTACACCTATGATATATTTGGGGAACTGAATTCAATTCATTCATTCAACGCATGTTTATTGGCAGCGGTCGCTTCGCTATTTCAGCGAATCCTGGTGGCCGATTGCTCGTTTGCCACTTTATAATATAAAAAAAATCTTCACTCTTCCAAATAAAGCCTTTAATCTATTGTTCACTTTAGACTCTTTGGAGTAAACAATTACAACGTTGTTCCTCTCAATGTCTGTTCACATAACCAGCATGATAATGCCCAGCGATATGAATATTAATCACTAATTTTGGTGATCTTGTATGGGCGGATGTGATAACTGGGCGGCAACATACGGACACGTGAGTTTAGCATTAAAGATTCTCCCGACGTCATATATACAAGAACATGATATGATTATCACGAAATAGTCTATAAAGGCACAACGTTAACTTAACATGAAGAAAAATAAAATTCATAGGATTTTTTTATTTTATAAAGTGGCAAACAATTAAGCGGCCACCAGGATTCGCCGAAATAGCGAAGCGACCGCTGCCCATGGACATCTGCAATTGCAAATGCGTTGCCTGCCCTTAATTTACGGAGGACGGGACGCACAGATAGAGCATTACCCCTTCCTATGAGTCCCTTCCTCTGCCAAATCCACTTCCTCTTCCCATCATTTCCTTAAAAGAAAAGGGTGGGAAGAGAAGGAAGAGTAAAATTAGGCTTCGGACACCACACTCATCAGACGAAACACGAAATTGCTTCCATTTCACGCCTGTCGTCTGTGTGGTGGTGGTATTTCACAAGGGGAGCTGGCCATTTGGTGTAAACGATGTTATTGCGGGCTCTACCACTGTTAACTGACCTAACTGCTTATTTTTTTCAATAATAATGTTTGTATGTTATTTAGGAACAATTAGCGGAATTAGAAGCAGCGTTCGCGAAGTCACACTACCCCGACATCTACTGCAGAGAGGAGCTCGCGAGGACAACCAAACTCAATGAAGCGAGGATACAGGTAAGCTTATAGTAAAGTATAAAATCCTGTAGCCCTCATAACGCGAATAGAGATGCGTAGCAGATTACAGCTACAGAGGTTCTACGGCGTAGACACTTGTATACGAAAAAATGCGTCTAGTAAAAAATCATTTATAAATCGATTTTTATACCCGTCTCAGATGCAAAGTGATACATTTACAAAACTGATAAATCGCTTGGGTTGTTGTTATGTTTAATCTGTGTTTTAATTATTACAAAAACGATAAATAAAAAAAATAGAATAAATGAAAAAAAAGTAAATCAAGATCAAAGCGTGGTACAGTATTGTACATTACATTTAAAATGTCCAAATATCATTGATGTTGAACACTGGGTTAATATAATTTGTGACGCGAGCCGGAGGCGTATTGGATTAAAGCGCCATCTGTCGGCCCCGCCCGTATGAATACGAAATACTTACAGTTTCTCGCGATCTTTATCTCAGTTTTAAAATCGCTCACTCCCCCGGGGCTCTCTATTGATTTGTCCCCGGGCCACCTAATCTGACGCTTTTTTATAATATCCAGAATGTAACTTTTATCGTCTATAAACTTACATCAATGTAGTCATCACAACTCGGATCTATTTTTTTTTAGATTTTTACCTTGACCCTCTTAAAACAAATATTACCATAAAAACTATTATATTTGATACAGAATTTCCTAAATAAAGATTTTTCAGTACCATTTAGCGTCGTTTTATTAAAAAATATATGTCAACACAAGAAAATAAAAGCTTTCTTAACATCATTAGATCGAAGACTTCTGCATACATAAGTTTAAAATGTTGTACGTAAGATGCGAGGCTTGAGCGTACATACGTACATAAACAGGAGTACGTACGCGAAGGAACCTATTAGCGTTCAGGCGACGGTACATAAGAATGTAAACGTTAAAGACGACGAGCTCCCTTCTAGAGAGAATTTCGATATAAAAATACAACGCCGGAGGGCGCGGTGAGGGGACCGGGGCCGCGGGACGCAGTGGGACGGGTGGGCAACAGGGGGAGGGGAGAGGCAGCCCCCGAGGCATTGCAATCCCATCAAATGGATCCGTAACGAAGTTAGCCGCTCATCCTCCCCGCGCGCCTCCCGACATTGTCTCTGCCCTCAAATGAATTCTACAATTGGAAATAAGAAAATGTTTTGTTGGAGCCTCGCAGTCGTGCTTTTCCAGTTTAAACGCGACCGTTTTCATCCGATAACATGAAGCTCGAGGCAACGCGTTTATCTATTGCTAAGAAAATCGGATCATTTTATTATTTTATATAAAAACAATAGTAAAGAAAATGTATTATTTTAACTTAGTGATTTTATTAATAGTAGAATAAAAAAACATTCGTCGGTTATATAGTCGATTTTTATTTATTATACCGGTCTTTCCTGAAAAGTTCGGGTGAAAATCAAACTGAAATTCGAGGATTTTAAATCCAAAGTTAAAAATCGTATAAATACGATTAATAACTTCTTCGTCTATAACAGAAATCATATGATATAACTTTAATATCTTATTCAAGTTAAACTTATTTACTTAGTATTTAATATTTATCTTCAAAAGATAATGAAATATAAGATATGAATTGAATTTTCCGTATTATTTGCTACAAACGGATCAATTTTAGACGGATATGTAATAGCCTTATTTTTCGTCACAACGCGCTGGAAAACACGAACCATGGACAACATCGGGAGGAAAAAAACTAATGCGCCATTTATGTGTCTTCCCTCCACCCACGTAAATACATATAGCTACACTGTATAAGGAAAAATCAGTCGTCTCTTAAGTAGATAAAGAGGAAAATAGCTTGAGTTTTGATAGACGTGTAGGGTGTGTTAGGCGTAGGGTGTATCGGTTTATTTATATGGGGAGTGCGTTCGGAGGGAGCGACACTCCGCCCCGCGCGCCGCCGCCCTCGGCCCGCCTCTAATCAGCTCTAATCACCATATCAAACGACGTACGCTCTCATTCCTGGTGACAACAACGGATTAAGCCTTCATGATGTCCTTTTATTTTGTTTAATCTTTATATGTTTTAATCAGATTATTGTTCCTATTTCATATAAGTAAACTTTTTTTTCAAGTTTGACTAAAACCCACATTCTCTATATTTCAAAGCTTTTCGTAGATCGATTGTAGCCTGAATAAAGAGAACTTATATTATACTAGCGACCTGCCCCGGTTTCGCATGGGTGTATTTAGTATCAGCGTTGCACCCGTGCGAAGCCAGGGCGGGTAACCAGTTAAACGTATAAACCTTCCTCTTCAATCACTGTATCAATTAAAAAAAACCGTATCGAAATTCGTTGCATAGTTTTAAAGATTTAAGCTTACATAGGGACATAGGGACAGAGAAAGCGACTTTGTTTTATACTGTGTAGTGATTTTGTTGTTAAAAATATTCTATTTGCGTAGGTATGGTTTCAAAACCGTCGCGCGAAGTACCGCAAGCAAGAGAAACAATTACAGAAGGCTCTAGCGCCGGCCGTGCTGCCGGGCTGCAACGGAATGATGCGGAACATACAGGGCTACCGCGGCTACCAGCCGTACCCGCATCCCAACACCATCAATAGATATCCTCAGGTAAATATAATACTATAAAACTCGATCTTTTTTATGTTATAAAGTCGCAAACAAGCAAGCACCTAGATCAAAGACAACTGCAATTGGAGATGTGTTGCCTACTCTTAATTACGGAGGAGGAGACGCACAGCAAGAGAATAATTCCTTTTCCCATGAGTCCCCTCCTCCTGCCTAAACCACTTTGCATTCCCATCATTTCTTTATAACAAAAAGGACAACAAGGGAAAGTGGACTAAAATTAGGCCTCCCCCATCACACTCGTGAGACGAAACACGGAAGTGCATACGCGCTTACACGCCTGTTTTCTGTGTGGCCGTGGTATTTTACCAGGAGAACCGGCCAATTCGAGCGAAGATGTTAAAGTGGGCTCTACCACTGTTTATCTGCGATTTCTTCGATACAAATCACTGGAAAATATGTACCAGGAACCCATGAGTCTGTGACAAAGAAAACCGCAAATGGTTTATTTATCTTGTAATGTTACAAAACGTTGCGATATGTGCAGGTTGCATCACGATGT
>QDHC01001518.1:396568-411234 GCA_013186455.1 Papilio dardanus tibullus
TGGTTTCAAAACCGTCGCGCGAAGTACCGCAAGCAAGAGAAACAATTACAGAAGGCTTTAGCGCCGGCCGTGTTGCCCGGCTGCAACGGCATGATGCGGAACATACAGGGCTACCGCGGCTACCAGCCGTACCCGCATCCCAACACCATCAATAGATATCCACAGGTAAATATAATACTAAAAAACTCTTTTTTATGTTATAAAGTGGCAAACGAGCATGCAGCCACCTAGATCAAAGACAGAGGTGTTGCTTACTCTTAATCTAAGGAGGAGGAGACGCACAGCATGAGAATAATTCCTTTTCCTATGAGTCCCCTCCTCCTGCCAAATCCACTTTGCATTCCCATCATTTCTTTAGAACAAAAAAGACAGGAAGGGAAAGTGGACTAAAATTAGGCCTCCGCCATCAAACTCGTGAGACGACGCGGAAGTTCACGCATGCTTTCTGTGTGGCCGTGGCATTTTACCAGGAGAGCCGGCCAATTCGTGCGAAGATGTTAAAGCGGGCTCTACCACAGTTTATCTGCGATTTCTTCGACACAAGTCACTGGAATATATATACCAGGAACCCATGAGTCTGTGACAAAGAAATCCGCAAATGGTTTATTTATCTTGTAATATTACAAAACGTTGCGCAAAGGACTGAAAGTGTTCAAGATATGTAGTTGCTGTTATACTATCTAAAAAAATAATGTAACCAATTCACCTTCGTAAAATTAAATTAAATCAATACACGCGTCATAATATAAGAAGTAAGTTTCTTTATATTTAAATGTATGAAGAAATCTGTACTAAAATAATGTATATGTCTCTAACATATGCTTTTAGTTTATACCAAAAACAGCCTATAAAAGGTAAAGGTTAAAGGTTTTGACCCATAATGGGCTCCATTTTCCGCAACTCCACGACTAGCGCGTATTTTGCGTGAATACACATATCTTTAAATTTCTTCGCCGATATGTGCAGGTTGCATCACGATGTTTTCCTTCACCTAAGAGCTAAAAAAGGTATTACTTGCTTCATATCTGAAGAGTTTTTACGTAAATACTAATACAAATTATGCATCACAATTCGTCCGCTCATTACGATGCGGCGCTAATCATCGCTGTGATTACGACGTAATGACATTGCCGAGGCCGCGCCGCCGAAAATAATGCAAATGGTCGCCGCGACCGATGCCGTAACTCAATATAACCACAATACCAATCGTTTGCTACTATCGAATCTCTTTAACAATACTATACTAAGGACATATACCGCGATTGTTTCACGAAATCTTTATTTTAACTATCAAAGAGCGTTACTACACTGTCTCGCTTTGCTCGATACTCGATACATTATCTACGAATATTTTGAAGTAGTAATTATTGTTATAATCTTCCTACACCTACCAAAGTTCTTGTCTCATGTCAACTACTTACAAAATCCAATGACTTTATAACCTTCTTCTGTTGGAAGACGTTTAAAAATGCCAAAGTTCTCACGTTTCTTTTTATGGTCAAGGAGAAACTTTACTTTGTTTTTATATCTAACTTAAGTTAACATTAGTTCTTAAACTACGTGTCTATTTAGGAAGAGAATTATTGATTTAAATAAAAACCATGAAAAGGTACTACTGAAATTGCCTCCTGTAACTATTAATAAGCTACGAGCCAACGTTATTTGTTACAAGAAGCCTCCAGGGACTGCTTATGACACATAAAAATCTTAAACGGCTTGTATACGGTGACAGTATTTAAACAACCACACAAGTGTTAACTCCATCCCATTATCAATTAACTAAAGTGTTGATAGCAATAAAACATACGACCGCGGCCGAAACGATTAACATAAAACAAGCGCTCGGAAAACGATTAACTTCCACGAAGCGAGCTCTTCGTGTGCTAATGAGCTGTTGATGAGATTTCGGCCCCGGCTCGCAATGCCGGCGGACGCGTGCATACATTTACATTTTGGCAATTTAATTTTGGTATATAATTTTACGCGATTGAATATTACTATGACATAAATAAGACATGGTCAGTTCGAAGACGTACATGAAACCATTAAAATAAATAGTTTGTTACAAATTATAATGTTTCAGCGTTGCGTCTCGAAAGCCTTTTACGCACCAGAATAGTAACTAAACGTGTTCGAACAGCAATATTTTAGTAGTGTAGATTAGTAAATGCTTTGTTCGGATACTTGTTACTCGACTAAATGCGAACAAGGCGTAACTTCTTAACGTACATGTATAAATAGATCTCTTCACTAAGCGGTTGTTATAAGACTCTGCGTACGGCTTATTAATGTGATTATGTTTGTGCAGCATCACGGCAGCTACGAAGAGCTGCAGAAGGACATATTCTCGCTGTCACAGATGGGCGGTGGCTCGTACCCCATGCCGCAGGGCTTCTCTATGGGCCACGGCGCCAACATGTCCGCCGTCGGCATGCGGCAAGACGCCATGGGTAAGCTATCTAACACTTCTTCTTATGTCGAAGACAAACTACTATGTACATACTAGACTCAAACATCGTGAGTCACAAATACATAAAAAACACTAAAAACAAAAAAAACGAACGGAAAAAAATAGAATATGTTAGCAGGTTGCCAATTTTTGTGAGATATTTATAACAGATTGTAATTAAATATTCCAAAAATCCAATGTCACTTCTAAACAATTACAAAGCCTACAATAAAATTAGAAGCGCCACAGTGAAAACTAAAACGCAAGTTGAAACAAGGGATAGAGGCGACGCGGGCGGCGCGCGGCGGGCGGCGGGCGACGGCAGTTTTCATCAACTTTCTATTAGCACCGTCAAGGCAATTATAAAGTTGGCAAGAGCTGAGCGATGATCGCGGAACCCGCCGCCTTTTTATACAAATATCCCTTATAATAATGAGAAAAGTTCCGCCAGATGATCTTGAAAAAAAAACTTAATTACAATTTGTTAAAGTCGCCTCATAACGTTTATTTCTTTTTAAAAAACGTTTTCCTCGTTATAAAAAGAAATTCTAGAACAAAAATGTCACAACCGTATTCAAAGAGATAACTTTTTCTATTATTATGTACGAAAAATTAATAAAACAACCTTTTTTGGTCTTCACTCGCGAATTAAATACAATTTTACATACATTTAAAACTAGAAAGCTATGCTTCGTTGCTAACCTATATTCAAAACGTTAATATACGTATATTAATTTAATATAAGTTGAACTTATAAGCGGAAATGATAAATTATCTGCATATAACTGCGAAGCTTAACTATTTAAATTAGTTCTGGTGTACCGGCATACATTACAGAAGCAAACAGTCATTTTATACGCTCCTTTAAACGAAAGATACTATAAAAATGCACATTCTAATAGTTTAAAGAAAAATATTTAACCGAGCAAATTAAATCATTGAAATATAATTTAACAAAACCAAGCTAAAGTTTTTGTAAAACAAAAGACAAGTAGAAATAAAAACGTTAATGTAAAAATCATTTAAACAGTTGGATTTCGAAGATTTATTTCTTAAAAGAAGCAATAAGCTTATTTCGTGATAAAAATCCAAGGCGACGAAACATGAAACGACATCGCTCGAGGCGTCGGAGACATTCCGGCGTAGAAAAAACGAGCAAGTAATGGAGGCGAGGCATCGTACCGTAGATATTCTAATAAGAAAATTTCCACTACATTTACTTTGGCGGGCGTCCTCGCGGCGTCTTGGCAAATATCTTATTTCCTGCGGCGAGATTGCATCTTGAGAAAACGCGAGGGTCGATTCGGGACCTCACTACTCGCTCCCGGCCCTCCGAATACACCCTCCTGACTTCAAATATGTCTGCTAGTATATGCTCCCGATCCTTTTTTAGTAGTTTACTAGAATATATTTATTCTCTACAGCATATTAAAGTTATAATTCACGAAAAAATATTATGATCTATAGTACAATAATATTGAAGTGAAGTCGAAGTAAAATGTATAAACGTAGATTATTGTACGAGTACAAAATAGTAAACAATGTAAGCCATTAATAAATAATAATAGAACCCAAATTAATTCAGATTTCTTTTGAAATCTTTATTGTAAACCTAAGTATGTAATTGTAAATGTATCTTATATTAATGACCGTAACGTATTTAGTGAAGTAGACGTATTTTCATCGTTGCCTCTGGTCTACAAGTAACAGTTTCATTGGAGTTTACATGCAATGTGTAATAATTCTTTATTACCCACAGGCATGAGCGCTGAGGACGAATGGTACAATAAATCTCTGTCCGCTCTACGAATGAACAGTGGTCATCATGCGAACCTAGCCGCAGCGCCTATGCTGCAATACCAGACCTAATCGTTACTGCACGGCGCCGACTACTCGCCGGCGCCGGCGCACGACTATGCGCCGCCATAGTCAGCCAGCAATGAAACGTATACAAGTCGTTTTAATCGGCTCGTTTATACAATGTCATGAAGAAAATATTTTAAAAGACGTTCCGGTGAATTAAATTAATTAATTAAAATTGATTTATTTTGACTTAAACTTTTGACTACTTGTTATTTTTGAATAAGAACGTTTCTTTTACAATTGAACTAAAAACTATATATATCATAAAAACTTTTTATGAAATTTTTTCAAAAACTTTAAGGCGCTAGTCGTGTGTAAAAAGGACTTTTAATTAACCGTTGAAATGCTGAGAAATATGCATGCTGTTTAACTATAAGACGTGCTTAACTGTGCGGTTAGCTATATATAGGTACAAAATAGATTTTTACTTTTATCACTAAATGCGTTTATTTCGATTTACGCAAATTTATGTATCCTAGTCATATTGTACAGGCATTTTATTAGATTAAGTAATTTAAGGTCCATATGTATTTCCTAAACTGTTTTACCGACGTTTACGACTGTTCCAGGGAGGTTTTAATTTTTGAAAAATAAATGACACACTTTTTCCTTTGTTTAAATTTCAAAGAATATTTTATTCAGAAATAAAGTGCTTTCCCCTTCATATAAAAACTATAATGTAAATAAAAAGTTTTGCATGATATTTATAAGATGTTACCAGCTCAACGATATAATGTAAACTAAATATTGTTTTGTCAATATTTTAAATAATAAGCGGCCATTTTGTCATCTATTTTAACAAATAACTTTGTGCTGTATTTGCTAGTCATTCTGTGAACCAAATTTGATCTCATCGTATTTTAATAATTAAGGTTGTATTTAATGTTTTATTTATTTTTATTTATGTTCAAAGTCAGTATGGTAATCGTTTCTGAACGGCCATCTTGTGCATTGTAAATATAATTTATAAGAGAACTAATCGGAATAACGAACATGTGTAAAATTAAAATAAATTGTCTAAAATGTATTGTGCAGTTTTCTCTAAAAACATTATTGTATTAACCATTTTACAAATGCAAACATAGGTCCATTCTTTAGCCGCCTCTAAACTTAACCCTTAAATGCATGATTTTTGTTTTATGTTTAAAAAATATATTCGTGTAATAGACATATATAGACTGTCTAGAAAGTGTATGTATTACTGTTTAGTATGTTGTTTAAAAACAACATTATGCATTTAAGGGTTAACTTAGTAAGTATTTCTTTAAAGATTTTCATTACTACATCCACATTCATTCATTAAAATAAATAAAAAGAGATTCACGGTTGAAGTATAAATAAATTACAAATTACTAACGGTATAAACATTTTACTCACCAGTAAATTAAAAATATAAAATAAACAGTAAAATCAATCAGGTTTAGGCAGAGCATACTGCGGATTGGTCGCATAGTTCTGCTTCAGATAGCGGGAGAGATGCGCGACGACGATGCGCTCGCCGCCCACTGCCTTCCAGAAGCCCAGAGCTTCATCCCGTATAGCGGCGCTTTGTCCACATTCCTAACAAACAGAACACATTATTGGATACGTCTAGTCCATTTATTTCAAGCTGTAAACTGAAACCAAATAAATCTTGGGTACATATAAGGAACCGGGAAGGATTGGGAGGTTTACACCTTTACCCTAAAAGATCTAATAAATAATTAAAAGATTAGTGATAATAATAGCCAGATTAAACACACAGAGCACCATCTGGTACAAAAAAATCAAAACTTGAATGTAAACATCGTATAATATTTCTATGCAATGTCTTGCTTTGAGAATGTAGCTTACCGAAGGTATATCCTCTGGCACATGCGCCTGAAAACAAAAAGCATAAAGCACTAAGATTAATAAAACACAGTAAGAACAAAACCTAACATTATCTCACCTACACTTAACACAATAGAAGATCGATTGAAGAGAACTTACACAAATACTTCTAGATAAAATTATAAAAAGAAAAATAATTACCACTTCCTGGCTCGTTCTTCCTACGAACTTGTCTATAACAGATCTGAATGTACCCAGATCTTGCACCTCCTGTAATTTTACACTGAGTAAGTATAAAAATAGATAAACTGATAGAAAACTACTTCAGTTTATAAACAGACAGCAAATATCAATTTTACTCTGTATGTACTTACAGCAGGTCCATATCCAGAGTAGACACTATCTAATCCATATTCAGATTCCGCGGCTGCTCGGTGATCGCCGAGTAGATAGAAAGTCGATTTCAAAAGATCGTAAACCTTAAAGTGATAACATTAGATATATTTTTGCTTGCACACTTCATCTTAGATCGAACATAAGCACCCGTAGATGTTTTATCCATTCACGTTGATGAAACTGGATTTAGTCCTCATGGACCTTAGGGACTATGACAAAATGCATTTTGGTCGGCATTTCTCATCTTTTTTTTATTTATTTATTTTAAAGACATGGAAAACTTACAGCTATGTATAAACTAAATAACACTAAATTAAACTACTGACAGTCTATTACAAGTTTTCGCTTATAGCAACAGAATAAAAGAGGTGAGCAGACAAAAATTTTGGTAAAATTAGAAAAATGTTAGTAACGCATCGCATATTGTTTACCTTTTCGCTTTTTAATAAAACTTGTTCATGCCGTGCCTTCCTATACTTTACGCGTAGCTCTACATCATTAAATGATATTAAAATAAGAAATTTACAATATTTAAAAGTATTAACTTAAATCATGTAAAAATTCTCAACTTCGAAAACAGGATATTAAAAATTATATTTTCCAAGTACTACAACAGTATGACCTCATTTATTGTATATAACTTACAGTGCCGACTTCTTGATCGTTTATATCATTCATTAAGTTCTTAAACGTCATTTGATACATCGCCAACATCCACGGTTGTGCGAAGAATTCGTACAAATCATCTATCTGTTTCATCTAAAATAAAAGCACATTATCTCACTCACTCTTTCATACAAAATTAAGACTAATACTACAAAAGGAAAGATTTTCACATTTGTATGTAACGACTAAACTCAAAAAGTATTAGACCGATTTTAAAAATTCTTTCGCCATAAGAAAGCTACATTATCACTGAGTGACATAGGCTATATTGGTTATTAGAAAAAGTCGCGGCAAAACCGTTTTATATAAAAATTTCGGTAGTGGAAATCTACAGTATTCGTACCTTGTATCTAACCAATAGTCTATTAAAGAAGGCCTCATGTTTCCCGAATATTTGTGTTAGATTCTCTGACGGGAACGGCTTCTTAGACAAACATGTGACCAGCACAATGCAGTGCAGTGCGTCCAATTGTAAGCGGAAATAATTGCCGTTCTTATCCGTTAGTAAAGTATGACCCTGGAATAAAACACTAATTTTATAGTTAAACTCGTTTGTCTATTTAGTAACCAAAAGGGCAAATTCTTAAACTATAAAAGTAAAACTTATGCCAAATCAAATTGGTTTCAGATGAATTAATAAACATAAATTATCTTTATTATTAATCTTACACTAGACTACTTCTACACTCACGAGACTTCGTCCATATAAAAATAGCCGAGTAAAGTTGCCAGTCGATCTGGTTGTTGGTAACAAAAACTGCACCGCATACCTGTAGTGGTAATGCTAATTGGACCGCCATTGGTTTCTCAATCCCGGGCTTCCTAATCTTCAGGTAGTAGAGAGGGCCTGGCAGAGTCGCTGAATGGGTGATCGGCGAATGAAATTTCATTACTGGCTGCCAACTAAAGCGTCACAAACACATTCACCTTATGAAAGTAACACCATCGTCAAAGAAAACAAGGCTATAAATAGGTAAGTACTCTTAAGAGGATACTACAGGAATTTTGGTATGAATTGTCCATAGTTTTTCGCTTGATATAGCTTAGCGTATGTTTATATTAATAAATGCACTACTAACCGTCTGCATGTGGGCAACTGAAATCGCGATTCGTTGCTGTAGGCGCTGCCGTAAACAGAACTTTTACATCTGCAGGAATTATTTAATTATAGTATGAAAAATATATTTCGCCTCCAAAACAAAGCTATATTTTTATCTTACCCTAAAACACTGGAGCTGTATCGAGATATAATTTCAGACGGGCAAAGATCGAGATCATCGAGCGAACTCATAAATGGATCTAACTTTTGTAAGAATAGTGCTGCCAACTGGAATATGAATAAATAAATATTATAAAGGGATTTCATAATAATAAAGGCTTATCTTAAAAATATTAACACCGCCTTCAGGCTTCTACATTTTGAAAGACTGTTTTGAAACCTATAAAGGATTACAAAAAAACATTTTGATACTAGTATCAAAATTTAAGGATTTAGCTATTTACATTACATACTTGATATTCACACTCACCGCTTCTCCGACATCCTCCGAGCAGTAATGTTTCTGCGCTTGCGTAGTGGCGTACAAACGACGCGAGTACTTGGTGCAGGTGCCTGCGGCGTGTACGCTCGGATCGTTGGTCTCGAAGCCCGTGCCCACCACCAGCCCACCGTCGTATACTAATCCACTCTCTGTTATTGCTACGAAAGGAAATCATGAACTGTCATGTCTGTAAAATCTTTTCCTAGGCTTCAACGTGCCAAACTGACACAACTAGTAGGACCTAGTAGGGCACAAACAGAAGCTCGTTGCATTTCATTAGATGAAAAGACCAAGCTAAAATAACTGATAATAATTGCAGACTTCGAGAGGCAATAGATCTTTAACCAAGATTTGATTAAAAGCAACCATTCGTTTGTAAAGCTACCTTTAAAGGAATTAACATCAATGGCCTTAACTCCATAGTAGAAGAATGCAAAGCAAGTTAGAGTGATGGCTTGCGTGTGCGTCATGAAGTGTAACAGCTCGATTCGAGCTCCTGATAGCTTCCAGCCCGTGTAATAACATCGACGATACACCTGGATACCTAGATCTGCCAGACTCGATTGTACACGCTCATCAACCTAAAGGAACAAAAGGCCACGGAGAATGACAGAGCAACTTTTAAGGTAATTTTTAAGTTTGGTATCATTAAATTATTAAAGCTTAATTACGATAAATCTGATACTATTTCTATAAAACCAAAAGCAAAACAAACTTTTGATTTTCGGTACTGTACTTTAACATTTTTATCTTTTAAAAGTACCGCGAATGTTTCTTGACTGATGAACGTGTTTAAATATTAAAAAACTACATACTGTTTCATTATTGAAGCAGTTTACTCTCAAAGCATTAGTATCTTCAGGCGGATATGGTTCAACAAATGTGATCATATCAGATGTAATGCCCAATTCGAGTAATGCTGCGATGCAAGAGTAAGCGTCTATACAATCACCGTACACTATGATTTTATTGTCTTCATTCAATCCATTGAATGATTCTTCTGTAAAATCAAAATTATACAGGGGTATTCTTGATACTGGTGAAGACCAAGAGAAACTTACAAAGATAATACTACTGGAACACTTTTTAAAATGATGTCATTATCACTATTAGAATAGGAATCTACAATATTGGACCTGTATTTGGCAACGACAAGACATTATCAATTTCCGTTAATTGACTTACTTAAATCAGATATCATCCTCAGTAACTTCCTAAGGCCCGTGTTTGCATCGAACAGTGAGTTAATAAGCATCAAATTTTCAGGCATATCCCTATAGGCTGATACTCTGTCAGGTCGGTACAAGGGGTTGTCCATAGGCAATTTGTCGCAGTTTATCTTTTTTTCCCTGCGACAAAATTATTTTAAATATTAGGTTTTAAGTACAACATTTATTGAGAAAATATTATACTATTGGTAAGACCTGAGATCAGAACATTAGAACTAGCCCATCCAGAAAATGAATCGAAAACGTACTGTAACAATCGATCTCTAGCTAACTGCTTCTCCAAGTAATCAGGATGTTGGAACTGCTGACCGCACGTCAACACCAGATCATCATAATGCTTTACTAGCCCTCCTTTCAAATAGATGCATTTCTTTTGCCTGAAAAGCAAAATAATGAGCGAAAAGCTGCAATTACTGATCCCGATGCTGTTTCACCAACCAAGATTCCGTCGTGTGATTACCAACCTATCAATTTTGACCATGATACCAGGCACAACATCCATGTAGAAATAGTATGGCACACTCTTCAGATATCTGTCTGTATATCGTCCGTCGCGTGGCACGCAGCGGTCAGCCGCGCGTAAGCATTCGCCCACAGTCGGCAATCCGTGCTCCGATACCAGGGTTATGTTCGTAAACGTCAAGTATGGGGATGTCGGGCTAGAAGCAAAGGTAAGTCATCTTCAACATCCAAATATGCGCCCCTACCGAGAGGGGCGGAGCCTACCCCAAGAGGGGTGGCTAGGGCATAGTCAAAAGGTAAGTGTTAGAGCCAAATTTTCATCGATGGATTCATCGTTAATAGTAATATCAAAATGTAGATTGGAATTGACATACCCCATTATTAAGGTCTCTAGAAATGAAAGACCAGTGCGACTGGCGCCCACCACAACTATGTTTCGGTTGATGTAGATCTTTGGTAGACTGGTCATCGGCCGGTCTACTGTCCATAGCGCGAAAGGTGCCGAACTAAAATAACTCTTGTTACAATTAAATTAGTAAAAACTCAAATATTGCTATGGAATAATTCCTCTTTTTCTTGGGATCTTTTAGAATTAAATAAATCCAACCACCAGAACACGCTTTTCTCATTTTCACAAGCCCTATTGTTTAGTGAAGGCAATATTCTATCAATAGACCACAATAAAATTACCTTTCTTTGTACGCCTTGTCCTTATTATCATTTTTGCTTGCATTTCTGTATGGAGGCACTGGTGTCATATGACTTGCCATTGACATCAGGTTACGTACTGGACTCTACAATCACGAGAACCAACAACTAAGAAATTCACACTTGTGGAACATTTCTAGATTTAATTTTGATGAACTTTGTACGAAATCCAAAATTTACACAATTTGTTGTTAATATTTACATTTTTGAATTACTAAATAAAGTTGCTAGGATACATACACTCAAAAGGCAAAATGTTTTTATAAATAATACCAAAAAAAACACACTTGTCATTCGCCTTACTTAGGTTCATGTTGGGTGTATTATTATTCCCTTATTAAATAAAAGCCGGAAATGTAAATATTTCTTACTGAATCTCCTTTAGCCAATAAACGACAGGTCCAGAATAGTTGTGTGTAAGGACTTTGTCTCAGTACATCACGCATGTACCAGCGACTGTGTGGCTCCATCGCTGGCGACATCACGCCCGCCAATATCTGCATACAGTTCAATGCCGTTAAATTATGCCTTGGCGCCGTTATGAGAGGGTCTCTGAGAATATATTCATGGCCCCCCTCTACCATATATACAAAGTGTGCAATGCACATGGGCGCCGAAGACAAGGACGTAAAAAAAAAAAAAAACGTTTACTTCTTTGCTTTATTTCAAGCACCTACATGCCATTAAAAAAAAGACAATTCAAAATGCTTAAGGGACACCGAGATCCTTTTTCGCACACAGGCGCCAGCAGCCCTTACGGAGGCCCTGAATATGTTCTTTCTTTTTTCTAGGTGCTTCATTTTTATAGAACACCAATGCATATTGTAGGTACTCTAACTTCTAAGAAAGACTGCACGGTGAAGCTCCTAATATTTATTGACATACGAAATGAGAGTAAGAGAGAGAGAGAGCAAGAGAGAGAGAGAGAGAGAGAGAGAGTAATGGAATGGTCTTACATCATAGATAACCAAAAAAAATTATTACTTACGTTACCATCACTGCCTGGACGGTATGGCTCGGGTTCTAAGGCGTACTGAACCCGCAACGCTATTGGATCTTCAACAGGCCTACGGTACATCATTTCTGTATTAAGACTACTATATCGAGAAACGTCGACTACATTTTTTATTAGTCTATCGCGCAAACGAGTGTAAGGGTTGAGTTCTGACAAGTCAACCCTCAAGCCTTGTACGCACCAGGATAGTATTTTAATCGAGTAGCAAGTAGCAAGTATCCCAACAAAGGATTTACTAATCTACTCTACTGAAATGTTACTGTTCGGATACGTTTTGTTAGTAAATTACTATCCTAGTGCATAGGTTTAGGCTTAAACGAGTCCGAACTGTTGTAAATGTTCGGATAAATGCTACTTGCTACTCGACTAAAATACTATCCTGGTGCGAACAAGGCTTTACGCATGGCTATAGTTACGCGAGCACGACGACCCCGATGGGCTGATTCCTGGTGGCCAGCACGTAGGTCTGGAGCGCGTCACTGGAGAAGCTGGACTCGATCAGTTCAAGTAGCTCGTTCTTGCGCGGCGCGTGCTCCAGGATATCGCCTACGTAATGGATGTCGTACTCCTCCGCGAAACGCACGGTCACTTCACTGTATGAAATGTCAAGTGAAGCTACGACTTACTTGAAGACGCACGTACGCAGTTTTAGTAGAGAAAGAGAGATGATAAGTGGGAGCATACTTTCTATTTCCACGAGTCTTATCTTATGTTCCAAGCGAGATTTACGTTTTTGGTTATTCTTTTTTACCGAAAAAAAGGAAAGTGAGCACTACTAAATTGGAAGAACACAATTAAAAGTAGTACTCGTATTAAACTTACCCTTTAACAGAATTGATATGAGCAACAAATAGAGATTCATTCACGAATCGACCGCTTGTGTTGTAAGGCGTTACTAGCTGGAAAAAAAATTCCCTCTTACAGAAAAAAAGAAAAATAAAATACCTAATAATAACTTCAATCGTCACCGTCGAGGTGACTATACTT
Source organism: Papilio dardanus tibullus (assembly GCA_013186455.1). NCBI lineage: Eukaryota > Metazoa > Arthropoda > Insecta > Lepidoptera > Papilionidae > Papilio > Papilio dardanus. Next base: position 409,697 of record QDHC01001518.1, read on the forward strand.
ATTTACATTCCTGTTCGATGTACCTATTAATGATTAATTGCTGTTAAATACGATAAAAATATACCGTGAAATGTTCAAGCAAAGGGAAGGATGGTTCGCTTGAAGGTAAACACATAATACAGTAGTCTCGGCCTGGAAATATTTCGAATGCCGCTTCTAGCAGCTGAAAACCAAATCTGTGAATAAAAATGAAAAAACTTTCGTCTAGTTATATCTATACTAATATTATAAAGATAGAAACTTTGTATTTTTGTATTTTTGTTTGTATTGAAATAACTCAAGAACTACTTGGCCGATTTCAAAAATTCTTTCACCATTAGAAAGATACATTATCCCCGAGTAACATAGGCTATATTATTTAATTCCACGTGGACGAAGTCGCGCACAACAGCTAGTTATTTAATAAAAAGCGTTCAAAGTTTCTAAGCATACCTTTCGTCGTAATCCGGATGCATTGCAAATAATTCTATTATAAAAACATTGGGCGGGCCGGAGTACCTCGGCGGCTCCGGCATCTTGCCTGGAGGCGCAGTTGACACTGACAAAATACATAAAGTTATCCGCGCGACTTTAAAATATGGAACAAGCAGATGTAATTTCTCCATAATAAAGGATCGAGAGATCTTTGTATAAAAAGAAATTCCACGATTACTTACAAGATTTTTTCATCTTATCTTTTTTTACACACTTGTCTTCCGTAAAGGATGTTGAATCTCGACGTCGATCGTCTACTATTTTAGATAAATTAACGACTCCGCTAAAACAAAAAACATATGTTTTAAATGTCATCTAAAAAGTTAGATGTCATACCAGAATCCCACGAGACCTGTACAAATTTCCGGGAGCATAGGTAACCTATTTGTTCCTCCAGGCTGTGTTTTACCTCTATAGCTTTCGCCATAAACAAATATCTTAAGCCGCACTAGAGACACCTTCTAACAAATATCAATCACCTAAACATTCGCATTTATAAGAAAGAAATAAGAATGAAAATTTACTAACCCCATTGCAGCTCTAGATAATTCATCGTAAGAGAGCAACCTCGGTATTCTTAACAAATGCGTATCAATATTAACAATATCGAATTCCAATTCTTCCTCGTCGTCATCCAAAAGATTCATAATATCCAACTGAGCTTTAGTACTGAGATGCGATACTTGCGATGACAGATCTTTTTCTTTCAATCTTTGTGCGAAACTGTCTACCCTTTCAAGATCTTCATGTATCTAACATATAAAAAATATAAATTAACCATTTTTTTCTATTCATTAATTTCCAGAGAAATGTAAGTATTTTAGGTACTTTTTATAGTTTTTAGCTACCGTGAAATATTGGTGTTTAACTAGTCAAATCTGGATAGGCGAGAAACCTCTTAGCTCTAACTTCCATAAACAAGAAACTCGTATTAGAAAGAAACTTCTATCAACATTAAACAAATATCGTGGTCCTTTGGACTCTCGCTGATCCATGTTCGACTGTATATTGTTGATTATTGTTTCTGGCCAATAGAATGTTAATGGACGTTAATAACTAATTTA
>QDHC01001518.1:418217-430759 GCA_013186455.1 Papilio dardanus tibullus
TGATTAAGTACAGTCGAGAACGTTTATGTCTGATACATTTCGGTGACATCAAAAACTTATAGCCTTTATGTAACTTGCTAAATTATAACGTCAGCGAAAGGCCTTTTTTCACATGACATCGGTGTAATGTAGCCATAGCGTTACTGTGACAGTTTGCTGGTTGACATGGTTTCCGAAGTGGGAGCCGAATTAATTTCTTTGACTATATCAATATTCCGATGTGAAATATTAATACGGAGTTTTCCTTACCATATTTCCTCACAGCTGTAACTGCCATTAGCAACTCATCGTTAGTCCAACGTGCATTTATCTTTGCGGGGGGCTCCCCCGGTCTCAGTTCCTCCACACCCGTGTCACCCACTTTACGTTTTATGGCACTTAACTGTTGCTTATTCTGTTGAACCTGCGTAATAATTTATTTTAAGGTAAAGCCCTTAAAAAGCAAAAAAGATAGCGTAGAGTTCTAGTAGAAATAATGCATATCTGGATCATCCAAAATCTACATGGAAAAGGAATGGTAGAAATAAAAATTGGTATAGTCATCCAATGAAGCGAATATGTAATTGCTGAGAAATGTGTGCAGAATACATTATTTTATTCACATGACATGATAGTAAATTTGTCTATTTAGAAATAAAAATCTCATTTAGCACATTCTCACATTACATCAAACGAACATATCTCCTCTGTAGTGACGCGCATTGACCGAATGATAACGAAACTAAACTAAATTCGTATGATGTCGCAAGCCGCGCGATGTCAACTGTCAACGTAAGGGTGAGAATGTGTCCCGGTACTAAGTAGCGATGGAGGCGTTACGTCTTACTTGTCTCTTGAGCGATATGACCTCTCTATCCATCGCCCTGAGCATGGCTTCGCCCTGATTGACGATGCCGGGCTGCGGCGGGTCGCCGGGCTGCGGGCCGGTCGCCATGGCGACGAGATCGTCATGATTGATGTAAATGCCGCGCGGCAAGCGGTGCTTGTATCGCTGTTGCTTGCCCGGGCCGCGCCGTCCCGACGGACCGCAAAGCGGCCGCATCGTCCCCGTCCGTCTGTCACATTACCAACCATACAACTCTGTTCTCACGTTTTATGCTTTCCTACTGATTAACAAAAAAACTCTAATTCTTAAACGAATTTATTCTAATATCTATTTTTATATGGTTGAAACAAATCTGTCGTATTTTTTATTGTAATCGGGGTATTTTAAAATTAATATTTACAAGATGCATACTGTTAAGGATTAAAAACCGTACTTGGATCGTAAGTGTGGGTTATAAAAACATGCAAATAATAAAAAGGGGGATACTCGAAATGAAATAGATTACCGACCTGGCGTGCACGAGGCATGCCTGACACAACTTGTGCGAGTTGTGCTGCGTCGTTTGTGTGCACAGAATGCCGCAGACGGTGCACCACTTGCCCGCACCGCCGCCGGCCTCGCCCTAAACCCCAACAACATTTTACTGTGCGACCTTCACAACACTGGGTGTGTGAACACATAGCCTGCACGAGGACACTCACTGTGACTCCTCACACACTTCATTTAATAACCCATTGACATCAATTATATTCTGCACACATTAACAACAATACACATGTTTTAATACTCAAGGGGGCCGTTAAAGGAAGCATGCGGGAACACTGAAGGTGGGAAATGGGGTTAGGATTAACCATAAAATGAGTCGAGTAGATTATTTTATTAGCATATAAAATATTACAGTCCACTGTGCTATTTTATCAATAATCATGAATATTTATTGTAAGGAAATGATGTAAGGGGTTTTTCCACAATTATAATACAACTGTTTCATGTTCATTTTAAGATTCAATTTAAAATATCTGATTCAGATGAATCTCAGTTTAAGCATGAAACAGATGAATATTTTACTTAATGCTTGACATTTTGACAACCACATTTAAAGAGCCATGAATAAAATGGATTACAGTTATGGTTTCAGACATAGTTTGTACATAAAAATGCAGAGCAGTCAACACGAAATAAAAAGCATAAAAAAGCAATAAAAATTAAAAGCAAATGATATAATAGAAATAAGTTTTTATAACAAAAATAAATTCGATAATAACTTCGGTAAAATATAATTACAAACAACAAAATAATGTTTAAATAATATAGTAACGAAGTCTTAGGCCATTTGGAGACAAGGCGACGCAAAACCGCCAATTTTAGTCTCTGAGGGACTTTGCAATACAATCTCATAGAAGGTTGCCAAGTTTGCAAGTTTGCAAAGCCACTTTCAGACTAAAATCGCAAAAAAGCGTCCCTATGTGTACGAAATGACTTAGTTTCAAATTTGCGTACAAGATCTTCAGTGATATTTTAATTATAATTTTTATGAAATTTACACATTCTTTTTTATTTTAAAACGAAGTAGGGTGCATAACTTGGCATTGCAGTGAAGAGACAAATTCAGCTAACATTATTAGCAGCAATTTACGTGGACATTAACATTTAACATCTAAAATTGTCAACAGTTGGGAAGTTTCAACCCACCTCGCCTTGCTGTCCCGTGCGATGCGAGCCACCCGGAGTTACCTTGCCTCCACGGACAATACCTCGGTGGATAGTCCACTTCTGTTATACCCAATATAAGCCCAATATAACTTTGTAAACTTTCGTAAGCACCAAAATAGCTCAAGTTGAAGTAAAGTAGGCCTACTTGGTAGTAGGTGTTTAGTTGATTTATTGAAATATGTTTGTTGTTATAACCTACTCTGCATTTATATGTACTCACTATGTGTTACATTATATTGGACAATCCAGATACTGCAGAATACTGGAGAATATTTATTGTCCATAAAATTATGAATGGCATCCAAAAAAATAGAGCAAAATAAATCAACCAATTATTTCCGAGCAGTTTAATATACATACCTTTTCATCATTGTCCGAATCCTTATCAGACACTGCTGGTTCGGAGCCAGCTCCGGATTCCCGTTTGCCTGTACCTGAACCGGCAGCATTACGACCTTCACTCACTACATCCATTAATGATGGACGAGCTCTTGTTTTCTTCCATGAATAATAATATTTTACCAATGATGCAATGGATTTGTCAGGTAACTGTTGGAAATGATAATGATGTAAATATTATGATAAATATTACAATTAACAATTTGTGTAAAAAAGAAATGCACCATTTGCCTTATTCTGTGAAAGCTCTTTCCATGAAATTGAAAAGCTTGTTCAAACAGGACTTTGTCTTCGACTGTCCATTCGTCTGGGAAAGGTGTGAAGTTAGCGAGATCCAGAGAGGCACGACTGAGATCATGTTTATGCCAAAACAACATTCCTAATGCTTGTTCACCATTGTAGCCATACTTTTCTTTTGCCGTTGTTATATATTCATCCACTAAAACAATATAATTCATTAAAAAATGTCTAGAATACTTTGAGGAACATTTGTTGCCAGTCTTACTTACATTTGATGTCAGATATATCAGATGTGGGAGACCAAACCAGCAAAGCTCTGTCAGATATTTGTTCAGGTTTCCTTTGCTCCACGGGCTCCAGCTCGGGGCAAACTGCCTGATAATCACGACCCACTCTTATCTTCTCAGCTGCAAATGGTACTACTGCTTGGTTTCGTATTAAATGAGTTGATGATGAGTACGCAGCATGTAGGCAGATGATGGAAAGCATAAAAAATAAAGCATGATATGAATTTGCTACAATCGTAATTACCAATGCTTGAGGACAGCAACAAAAGTAATAATTAGGAGCACTAATGAATAATGATTTTTATGGATAGATGAAGGCTTACACCACTTTTTCATGCAAAAATCGAATGAAAAAATAAATAACCCAATCACCAATATAGGTATATAATGGCAAGTTCTTTTACCGTTCTCATCCTCTGAGCTTGAATCAGGGCTTCCATGGCCATTAGGGCTCGGCCCTCTCGATCGCTTCCCATTTCGAACATCACTGCTTCTTTCCGCCAACACCATGATTAACTAGTTTTACACTCGAAGCCACTAGCACAACACGAATTACGTACAACTCACTTGTTTACCTATTTTATGTTATGACTAGAAAACAACAAAACGCAAATAAAACTAAATGCGAAGCTTCGCACTTCAATTCAAACGTGATTCAAACCACCGCATCAATAATTTGACAAACCAGCGACAGAGCGTAATGATACATTCCAAGGCGTCTGTACCACAGGCATTCACTTTGACCCATACACGAAACATTTATTTCAGAGCAAGGAAGAGCAGGATTAAGATTTCAGTAATATCGTATACGTTTGTTACTCCTTCCTGTGTAATTTACATTATAAAAAGAAAGAGCTTTCAAATTAAAAACTTTTCAAAAAATTAGAGATGTTTTTTCCTTTAGGCAACACCGTAGTACAGGTTTGCTTAAATGACTTGAAACATAAAATTTAAAAGTTTATTCTATTTGCTTAGTTATTTTCGAGAAATATAATTTAAAACTCATAAATTAAAATAATTCCGGACTATTTTATTATTATAACACAAATTTTTCGTTAAAAATAATCCAATTTGGGAAAATAAATATTTTTATAAGTTCGTCTCCCTGATGCATAAAAGATGGCGCTATGAATATATGTGTGACCAAACCACTGGCTTACATTTCTATAATACAATTTCATTATTATGGAATATTACGAGCCATGAATAGTTAATTTGTTTTTCTTTACTATCATCGCAAATTAACATATGAAGACATATAACAATTTGAAGAGAAGTTTAAATACTGCTTTAAATTACTCATGCCCTACAGCTTCATTATACGAAGATTTTGCTTTGTATCGCGAGCTCGGTGTAATGAAGCCATAGGGTTAGTGACGCATTGGCAATATGTATAACTTGCATTTTCATAATGGGTTGTTAGTTATGTTGCATGAGCAACATTTATCATTCAATACCTTGAAAATATAAATTTATCTTCCCCATACTTGCTGAAAACCATGTATAAGTGCTATACTGTATAGGTATGCTGGTAAACTCCAAATAACTTGAATATGTTTTGTGATTTTTTCATTTTGGTTTGGTCTAATCAGGGTGAAGGTTGAATTCATCCATACGTTTAATTAAAGGTTTGTAGTAAATATAAATAAATAAATAAAGTTTTCGTCAGCGTCCACTTTAATTTTGCTTTCTTTTTTAATGAGTGGCAAGATTCGTTCTGAAATTCTTTACATTAGAATGTCATGGTTTTCATGTTAAAATTAAAAGATTAAATCTTAAGGATTAGCTAAAATAATCGTAGATTTGTTTTAAAGTTTTTTGTTTCATATCTTTTTATAATAATCAAAAGGTGTGTCCTACGTCAAGTTTTCGAACGAAATAAACATTTGACGTTTGATAAACCTTTGCGTGAAGTTTTTCAATATTTTTCTCTTTAATTGAAGAATGTTATCAAAATAGATAACGATTATGCGGCAAATTATTTATCTCTCATGCAGGCTGTTGTGTTAATTAGTGCTTGATATCAAATCTGTCATTACTTAAGTAACCATGCTGCAGTCGTAAAGGAACCGCGTTGTGTATTTTTTTAATAAAAATTATTTATAATGTTATGAATGTTATGTAACGGGAATTTAGTGGTATATATTCGGTGAAATTGAATAAAGAAGATGAGGACGGTGGCGTTAATAAGCGGCGGGAAGGACAGTTGTTACAACATGCTCCAGTGCGTCGGTGCCGGGCACACGATCGTAGCGCTGGCCAACCTCCAACCACAAAATAAAGGTTACTTTCGTCACGTTAACTAATTTAGACTTGTCACTAATGCGTATTAAATTGACGCTGAGTAAACAGTCTTTAAAAAATTTATTGATGAATAAAAATAAGAACATTCCCAATTGCAAGTCATTATTTACTTATTTATAGAACTATGTCTTCTTTGGGTATATTGTCTTATCACAAATATATAACAGAATGTCTTATTTAAATTTAATTAAAATAAATATCAGGTACATTTTTGGTTGTAAACATGTGTATGACCCAAATAAATATTGTAAACAAAATTTCAAATTACTGCATATAAAACAAAATTCTTTAATTCTCATGAAGACAATCCAAGTTTAATAATGGTATAACAAATTAAAGAGTAGAATTTTGAAAAAAAGAATGCCTAAAATGGTGATATGATTGTCTTCATAGACAAGTTCATAGTTCTCATAAACACAAAAATGCCATGAATTCTTGAGATATTATTAGTTGTCCATGTGCTAGAATGAACTTGATGATCGTCATCAAATAAAATAAAGTAATAAACTATATATTTATGTATAAAAATGTTAGGTACAATCATGTAATCAATTGTATTGCTTCAACTTGTTATAATCTTTTAATTTTAGATGAATTAGACAGTTACATGTATCAAACTGTTGGTCACCAAGGAATTGACTTGTACGCTGAAGCGATGGGGTTGCCGTTATACAGGGAAGTGATTTCTGGTGTTGCCGTCGACCAGGGCAGGTATTACAACCCTACAGAGAATGATGAAGTTGAAGATCTCTATAGACTTCTTAAAAGGGTTATGGTATGTATATTTTAGGTTTAAAATCAAACTTGAAATTAAAAGTATGATTGTCTATGAATAGTTTAAGGCCTTTGGTGAACAAAAGTCAATTTCTGTACTATTTTTAGTTTTAATTTTTTTGGTATTTTTGTAATTTTTTGGATTTGTTGTATTTATTAATTAAGAGTGTGAACATCACGAGAGGGTACCCTCTGCAAAGCCATTATAACCCGCATAACACATCTGCTTATAGTTTGTCTAAAAAAAAACTGATCGTAGATTAACACAAAAATAATAGTAATGGTTAAATCTTTATTTTTAAAGTAAAATAGTTCATTAAATAGGGTTCTATGTTTTACAAATTTAGGTTTTATTTACACATAGTTTAAACACTTTAAAGAGATAATTGATGTGCTTAACCATATAATATATATACTTGCTTCTCTTATCTTAATTGACTTATGTAAACTTTCTACAACTAAAATGATGTGTTACAATGACTTTGAAACTGAGTTCAATGTCATTGTGTTTGTATAAGAAGATAATCGCACTAACCCTCCATTCACACCAGCGCTTTTTCAACGCCCGTTTAAAAAAGCGTTGAGATAGAACAAATGCATTTACATGTATCTGTTCATACGGCGGTGCTTTTTTATCGCGATGCTTTTTTATTCCTTAGCATTGCCGATCGTATTGAGAGAAAAAAGTGTTAAAAAACGGCTTTGCCGAGGTTGAAAAAGCGTTGTGTGAATGTTTAGGCTCAACACACATAAGGGTACGAATATCTGCGATTATCGTCTCTAAGCGACTTACGTAATACAGTATTGCAAAGGTATTGTATCCATTTTTTTTAATGGATAAAATTGGATGCATTTGGCCAAGGATAGATTTGGAAGGAGATGGAAGAGGTTTTTACCCTAGAAGGGGCCACATGTTATACAAAAGCATGCAAAAATAAAATAATAAATAAATAAAAATAAAATAAACAAATAAATTAAAAAAAAAATGTGTGGAATAATATATCTTAATAATACAAGTAATCATCGCCAATATGAGATTGACGAATACACAACATATTTATTGGTACCACTTAAGACAAATTGCAGATTTGCATACCCTAGTGTACGAAAGTCTTAAAGTTATTTTTATAATAAAGACAGATTAACTTCAGTTTATCATAAAACAAATATTTCTTTTGTTTTAGGATGATTTAGATATAGAGGCGGTTGCTTGTGGAGCTATTTTGTCCGACTATCAAAGAGTTAGAGTGGAGAATGTGTAAGTATTAAAGATTAAAGTAGTTATGCTAGAATAAGAATTGATGTAGAATTTTATTTTTAAAACATATTTTAGCTTATGAATGAAATATAGACAATAACAATATACAATCAAATTACGATAAAGCCTTGTTCGCACCAGGATAGTATTTTAGTTGAGTAGCAAGTAGCATTTATCTGAACAAAGGACTTACTAATGTTCGGACTCGTTTAAGCCTCAACCTACGCACTATGATAGTAATTTAGTAACTAAGCGTATGCGAACAGCAACATTTTAGTAGAGTAAATTAGTAAATCCTTTGTTTGGATACTTTCTACTTGCTACTCGACTAAAATAATATCAGTGCAGAAAAAACATTTTAGTTCTCTAGATCTAATATAGACATTCTTTTAACTTAATTTTATAAACATATTTAGTGAATAGAATAAATTAAAATATTATAAAAAAATAAGCTTTAAAATCTATGAATCATAAAAATGTTTATTTTTAGATGTCAAAGGCTTGGTTTAGTGTGTCTCGCGTATTTATGGCGCAGGAACCAGAAGGAACTTCTACAGGAAATGATAGCTAGTGGCGTAGAGGCTATTATCATTAAGGTTCAATGACATTTTATCATTGCTCATTTCAACACATTCCATGCCACGACTTTTTGTAGAATAGTATACTCTGTTAAACATATAAATGGCACTGAAAGTGTTACAATATTTTACCCCGATCATAAAAAAAAGCTGTCATGGGGGCCTTAATTGCTCCTTCATTACATAATATTGAAGTATTTGAAGAAAATAGTTGTATATTTATCCACAATAGTGTTTTATGTTTATGGTCAAGTTATTTGTGCTTTTATTGTCACATATCTAATAATATTCATATTTATTTACTATTGTGTACATTTTAATACAGGTTGCTGCACTCGGGTTGGACCCTAAGGTACATCTAGGTATGACCTTGAGTGACATTCAGCCTCATCTTCTAGTCATGCAGGAAAAATACGGTTTAAACGTGTGTGGTGAAGGTGGAGAATATGAAACCTTCACATTGGACTGCCCTTTGTTTAGGAAACGATTGGTTATGTAAGTATTGAATGTCATAAAATATAGTTATTTTTTGTATTAAAGACGCCGTGAGCCATGATTAACATCTTTACAAAAAAAAATGTTGCCATTGGCCAATTAATTGTAAATTAAATTAAAAAAAAACATTTAATTTTAAACATATCCATGATAAGGAGAGAAGCAATATTTACGATAATCTTAATTACATGTTTGTTGTTTTTTTAATATGTTTTACTATCATTAAGATAATATTGGCCTGAAGGCGTCTGATAAAGATACATATGTTTGACTGATTTATTACATTAAGCTACAAAAATATACATAATAATATTTATTCACACCATATCTTCTTGATATTTCTCTATGTCAGGGCTTCCCAAACTGTGAGTCGCGACGCCCTGGGGCGTGACATTGTCCCAGGGACGTGGTGTAAATAAAAATTATAAATGGCCCAATAGTGTGTTTTTGATAACCTGTTACTAAACTGGTACTAAAATTTAAAAGTAGTTTTGAGGGCTGGATTGAGGGCGTCGTAAAAAAATGGCAAAGTTCTTAGGGCGTCACACACCAAATAACTTTGGGAAGCCCTATATCTTAGCAATAAGTTCACAGCTTAGCTTTCGATCGACTCAGTCAATTTGAATCTGTTTTCTCTTTAACAGTGACGATAAAGAATTGGTAATACATTCTGAGGATCCAATCGCTTCCGTTGGTTATTTAAATTTGAAATTACATCTGGAGACTAAAGAGAGTTCCGGCGAACCGACACAACTACCTCCGACTGTTAAAAACTCATTAGATTTTGTAAACGATTTAAACGATGTCGTGTTTAGTGATATAAGTGATATTGAACTCAGCGAATCTGAATTGGAATCTATTGAGAAATTAGAGAAAGAGAAAGAAGATGAATTGGATCACTTGCTCACTTATTCTAGAGAGGGGAAAGATATATCAGCGACGTTAGATGCAGCAGATGACTCTCAGTTCGACAGCATCGAGAGTATAGAAGTTGGTTATAATTACGATTATATGTGTGAAGAGATTTCTAAGCATCCAGTTATTGATCATAGAAGTATTTATGGGAATAGCCACGGATGGTATTTTATCGGCGGCATAGTCGGCGAGGGTCATGATACGGCGGTGGCTACGGAGGACGCTATGAACAAACTCATTAGTAGGTAAACTTTTTCGAGTGCTTTTTTAAACTAAAGTAATTTAAGAGATATCTGGTAAATAAATATTTGAAAAATATGGTGCTCAAAAACGTCGATTTGTCCTAATATAAATATGTGTGTTGAAGCTTGCTTAGTGCTTTGATTTTGGCATTCAGTACCTCGTACGTAAAAATGAAGCTAAACTCACCTGCTGCTCTAAGTAGCCAAAATAGCTGTAATTTCAAAGAGCATCTCCTATCTATTACTACATCTATAGTTAAAGTCTTGTAAGTAGTATAATTAAAAGGATTTGGAAATCCGAATTATCGGTAGATCGGCTATCGATAAGCTGGTAATAATGTTGCGTGTGTTTTGTAGTCTATTACTCGTAATCTTCAGTAGCAGATATGATATCATTTATTACTGCACGCGCCCACACGTTCGTCACGTCAAAACATCATGTACTGTAAAGGTTTTCATATACATACAATATAAGGTTGGATTTAAATAGTAAATGATATCCTCTATTTAGTTTTATATTAAAGTTTGAAATATAAGATGGCTTTAAATCGATAATTCAGTAATGTTTCTAGCCCTTAATAAAGTCATTGTAAATTAAATACAACATCAAATTTCACTGAAAAATGACCATTTTGAGCTATACTTTGGCTGTTGGAAACTTGATAAATTCGACATACCGAACCAGATAACTCGTATTTATGTACAAGAACATGGTAAAATATTTAGAATTGTTGGAGTCTGAAGAGCTGCAGTTGTCAGCTGTGAGCTCTGTGAACCTGTACGTGCGCGACATGGCGCAGTACGCGGCGCTCAACGAGGTGTACGTGCGCACGTTCCGGCTGCCCAACCCGCCCACGCGCGTCTGCGTGCAGTGCCCGCTGCCCGACGATGTTGGACTTATTATGGATGCGGTAAGTTATGTGATCCTAGTACAGTAATCCACAAGTTGTGATATTTGAATGAATTTGCAGCTTTACTCATTCGGTCGACCTCTTGCTCGTTTGCTTATGCTTTTGGTTTTTGTCATTTTGAAGTAAAGTAATCCACTAGCTGTGGTATTTAAATGTAATTACAGATGTCTATGCAACGGTCGCTACGCTATTTCGGCGAATCCCGGTGACCTTTTGATCGTTTCCTTGTTTTTGTTTTCTGCCATTTTGAGGCTGTCAACTGCGGTCTTTGAAACTCGCAGAAAGATTAAATCTATTCCATATTAAGTAAAAAATTATTATCTAATTTGCTCAATTGATGAGTATTTACTCAGAATTTTCATAGTTTTTGTAATACAAAAAATAAAAAAGTAAGTAAGATGCATTCTTACAATTGTTTCTTTGACTAGCTTCGTCTTTTAACTATGCAAATGAAGCAGGACGAACGTCATTCAATGTTTATGTAAATGTTCACAGGTTCTATAATATTGTAAGTGCATACTTCATATTGCACACAACTGGCTAGATAGACGTAAAAAAATATAGAACTTCTGTATTAACAACTAAAAACCAATGAAAAAAGGCCATATTGAACTTGTTCATATCTAGCGTATGTATTACAGATGAACAATGTGTGCCAAGAACGTGCAGAAGATAAATATAATCTCCATACATTTATATCCACATTTTTGTACAATTATCAATTACATTTTGTTACTATGCCTACCTTATCAGTTCACTTTATCGTATTATACAACTGCTATCAACTTTGATTGTTGTAATATTAGTGATTACAACATTACAAAGCAAGAATATTGACTGCGCAGTTCTTTGAGAGATAAATACCAAAGAGAAAATTTTTCACATGATTATAAATTGATATCTTTCAAAAATAGGTAAGGAAAAAATTTAGAACAAACGGGGACATAAGTAAAATGGAAAATTCGTTAAGGGAGAATAATAATGAATAGGTTATTGATCCCTCACACGTGCCAGAATCCCGTTTTACAATAACTTTCGTACCTTACAAGATTACCGCTGTGAATTACAGCGGTAATCTTGTAAGGACATTAGTTCCTTCAAACAAAACTTTCCATACATTGTTGCAAAAGTCCATGAAAGAAGCATTATTATGTGTAGGTTGCTCACAAAGAGGAGACGAATCAGAACCAGGAGGCGGAGGGAAGCAGCAAGGAGCGTGTGACCATGCACGTGCAGGGCATCTCGCACTGGGCGCCCGCCAACATTGGCCCCTACAGTCAGGCGGTTAAGGTGAGCTCGACCACAGCACCTTTGATACCCTGGTACCTTTTGCCTTATGATTGTCTATTCGTGAACAAAAAGTATGTTAAAAAGTGACCCATGAAAATTAGAAAAATGTTCAGGAAAATTAATATTGTATCTGGAATCATTTGTGCGTATTTTTATTTAAAGTTTTTAATAGCATTGACATAACCTGATTTTGTTTAGGGGGCGATTTTGTATCGTTTTAAAAGATGGAATATAAATTTCATCCTTAAAGTTCAACAACTACTGTTCACAAGTTTAGATATATTGGAGTAGTATTGTGTAGGTGGGCGAG
>QDHC01001518.1:446900-463044 GCA_013186455.1 Papilio dardanus tibullus
GTTCACTTCAGGAGATTTTAAAAATGAATTCTCTAAATTTGGGAGTGTTGAATCTAGCACAACTTTTAACTCTGAAGCATCACTGAACAGCTTCAAATCTCCCATAGATGAGTTTCGTCTTCTACTGCTGAGGGGGGTCGAACAAGGCATATTATCCAGGGCTTCGGTCATTCGCGGCAGTTTTATTCTTGAGCTGGTCAAGTCTATAATTTCGCTAGGTTTTTGCTCTTCAAAAAGTTTGTTAGCTGCATCTGTTATCGTCTCTGGCGTCCTGTGAGTCGAGGTATCTAGGCGTCGAGAGCCGCGCCCTCTGCCTCTGCCTCTAGGTTTCGATAAAATCATGGGCCTGTCCCTGCAAATGATTTATACAGACATGTAATAAATTACTATAAAATATTATTAAAATATTGTGTACTAAGCGGGATTTAATTTTACCTTGATAAGCGTAAAGACCTTTGAGGTCTCTCCTCAAGAGCAGGTGTTGGCAAGACAATTTTGGCGCCTTCCGAGAGCGGGATTTTACGTGGTCGACCGCGCTTCTTCGGTTGTGGTGTAGAAACCACCAGTGTGGGGGTTGATTTAGGAATGTTAAAATTCTCATTGTGCACACTTGAAGGTGCCTTTAATTCAGTCACTTCAAGCGGATCTTGCGACTCGGATGGTATGTCAAAGTCGTGTAATTCAGAGTTATCATTAAAAATTAATTCTTGCACCTCTGGAGAGCTTTTTCCTATAGTTATTATTTCAACTCTGTCACAGCTGCCTGTTGAAGTACTTGATTCCAGTTCGGTTGTTATACTAGGATTGTTATCAGAATGACATATATCATTAAAGGATTTAACTTGTATTTTTGGTTGGAAATTGGATAATATGTTGTGTAATTTAGAGTTACCATTTTTTGCACAGTTTTCGTTTTTTAGAACTGTGTGATTAACTTGCTTCCCTTCTTGTTTAATTTCTAAAGAGAGTTTTTTAGTTGGTGATAATTGTTCTGCTTTGTTTACAATGGGAGTCATAGATAATGACTTGTTGGATAAAAGTTGTCCTAATTTCAATCTCTTTGTTTCAAGTACTGATAGTTCAGGTTCTTTGTTGTGAGCTGGACTGGTAACTGCAGTGGACGGTCTTTTTATGACATTCTTTTTGGCTAAGGGAGACTTGTCTGTATTTTCTACAATCCTAGAACTTCTTAATCTTTTGCCTAATTGTATTGCGGGATTGAGAATTGCAGTTTGTTTTCTTCTAATGCTTAAGACATTCTTTTTAATATTTTTAGTATCGTTTATCTCGTTTTGGGTATTTTCAGTTGTATACATTTGTTGTTCTGGTCGTTTAGGTTCCTCAGTTATTATTTTAGCTGAAGCACCATGGTCAGTCTTGTTGATTTTTAATATAATTCTAGGTGAGTCTTGGCCGGAGCTTTGATTAGTTATTTTCTCTGTTACAGTTATTTCCAGAGGTTTTGTCAAGCTTTCATTCAATTCTTTCGAAAGTCCGTGCATCATATTTTTAAATGGCGTCGCGATAACTCCATCTTTTGAAGTTAGAGTAACATTGCTGACTGTATCTATTTTAGAGACACTGTATCTAGTTTCAGAATTAGTTATTTCCTTACTACTATTTGCTAAAAATTCCTTGTTTTCTGAACTTGGAGTCTTTGATCTTAAAGTAGGTGATGAACAATTACTTGTAACTGGTTTGTTTTCATCCACATTACTTAAAACATCACTTTTAGTTTCCAAGAGTTTCTTTAATAAGGTACAATTTTGTATTGAAGGTGAATGCTGTTGCTTGACAGTGACTTTAGAAATAGTGCAATCTGGAGTCAACCTTTGAGCATCTTGTAATTTCACATCAGTATTAGCTGTGTCACATAATAAATTGACTTGACATGTTCCATCTAATTTATTTACATGAGTTTCAGCTTTATGTTCTTCTATGACTATGACGTCTTGAGATACAGTAGAGTCACATGATGTCATCTTATTCTTTATTTCAACCGCAACAGGTATTTCAACAAGTGAATTATGTACATCAGAATCTGTTTCTGTAGTTTTAGCAATACAGTTTTGTTTTGGCTCCAAAACTTTAATGTCTGTCTGGTCTTCTGTACCTTTTGCATCAACACTGCATGTATTTTCAACCACAGCACAGTCAGGTTCTTTACTATCAGTAATTTTAATAGTACAAACTTCTTTGTCAGTGTTTGTGGCCGATTTATAATTGTTTTTTGAAAGTGCAGGTACCTTGTCACCCACGCTGTTCATATGTTTTTCACTATCTCCAGATTTATCAGAATTGACAAGTTTGTCTCTGCTACCTATGTCAACTGCTTTCATATTAATTTTCATAACTAGTGGTGGATTTTTAACTACTGTTTCCTCGCAATCATCATTCACTTTGTGGACTTCATCAGGTTTCAAAACAGGCTTAATATTTAATTTAGTAACTATTGGTATAATAGAATTTCTATGTTCTAAGTTCCGTAAACTCTCTTTTTTGGGTGACAAAGTAGAAGTATTTTCTTCTGGCTTTACGATTGGTTTAATATTAATTTTAGATACAACAGGAATACTATCCACATTTGATATGCTGGGTTTAGATTCTTCCATTTCGTCCGGTTTTAAAATAGGTTTTATATTTATTTTGGTTACAACAGGTATGTTGTCTGTATTATCATCACTTGAATTTCCGGTTTCCGAGGATTGATTCTCTGAAGTTTCACCTTTTGATATATCATCATCTTCTGGCTTAATAATAGGCTTAATATTAATTTTCGTAACAACAGGTATATTATTTTCATCTAATTCAATTTTAGGATCACAGTCTTTTTCTTCCAATTTATCATCTGGTTTTTTTATTGGTTTTATATTTAATTTTGTTATTTTAGGTATCTCTATATCTTCTCTTTTAGAATCTATCTCATTATCTTTAGGTTTAATTACAGGCTTAATATTTAATTTTGAAACTACAGGAACTTTATCTTCTATTTTTTCAATTGTATCTATACCATCTGTAGGTTTTGGAATAGGTTTGATATTTAGCTTAGTTACAGCAGGGATTTGTTCATAGGTTTCACATGAGCTAAGTTTTTTTAAATTATCTGTATTTAAAATGGGTTTTATTGTTATTTTGGGTATGTGCCGTTCTTTCCCCTCTATTGTTGATGTAAATGAGTCTGTTGATATTTTTAGTTTGGGTATTTGTTGAATGTCTGTTAATTCACTGCAACTAGAACTATCCTTGGCAGCCATCTCTGGTGGCTTGATTGGTTTGATTGTAAGCTTCGGACTGAGTGGCTGACTGTCAGATTTCGCTACTGTTTTTATTGTTAACTTCGGTATTTTTTCAGTCTGAGAATCATCACTTTGACTGATGACTAGTTTCAATGTAGTTAAACCATCTGGATTGTCATTTTCATTCTGTTGAATACCTTTTATTGTTAATTTGGGTATATTTTTTTCTGTATAAAATTGCCCTTCAGCTTCAGTGCCTGCTTTGCCCAATTTAATGGTAACTTTTGGCACAACATCTGCCGGTCCTTGATCTGAAGCTGAGGCCTGATCTGATGTGCTTGTGCTTTCATCATTTTCTGAATATTCTGATTCAGATATTTCACTACTGCTAGATTTTCGGTGCTCATCATTTATTTTTTCAGGTCTTTTGGGTATAGGTTTAATATTTAATTTAGTTATACAAGGTATTTGTTCTTGAAAATCAGATTTGTGACCTTCCTCTGAAGGCGGTCTGATTGGTTTTATTGTTAATTTGGGTACAGGTGGTTTTGTTTCCTCTGGTTGTTTATTGCCTAATTTAATTGTGAGTTTTGGTACTTGTTTCACAGATTCTGATTCAGTAACAATTATTGATTCATTCAATTCATCATTAATAATATTACTACAGGTGGTGTCACTTTTATCTTCAGAGAGCTTTGTAGTTGATTCGGCCGTTTCACTTCCACTTGTAACAGAAACATTTAATTTTATTGGTGGAATTTTCTTCAGATCTATTGAAATTTCTTCTGGTTCTAACTTGATACTCGAGCATTCATTCGGTTGTAACACAGTACTATTTTCTTCTGCAGGACTTTCATTCAATATTACTGCGGGTACATTAGGTGTGTTTGAAACAATATCTATGCTTATCGTATTATTATCCAATATTTCTTTGTCAATATCTGATTTTGATGTGCTTACATTTAACTCTGAAGTAGATTCATTTGGTAAGATTTCAGACGTAGACTGACATTGATCCCTAACGGGTGATTGCTTTACATGGGAATTGTCTCTAAAGCTTACTTGAGGAAGTACTTTTTGTCTAATGAGTTTAATTTTTTTAGTAGGACTTGATGTTTCTGCTTTGCAGATACTAATTTCGCTTACATTTCTAATCTCATCTGGCTTAACATTACCATGTACAGGTGGCACCACATCGGATGAACTGGACACATCCTTGACCACACACTCGCTACTCGATTGTTCGTGAACTTCAACACTAATACTTTGTAGATCCACTGTGGAGGAGACAGTGGAGTCGGGACGGCGGTCGCTCGGCGCCGGCCGCACGAGACGCCGCCGCAATGGTCGCATCACACTTTCCGTGACGGGCACTCTATCACTTAAACTATTGTCACTCGATGAACATTCTGCACTCCCTACAACAACATTGTCTTGAATATCACTGGACGTAACACATTTCACTGTCCGTTCACATGTTTCCTCATTCTTATCAGAAACACTTTGGTCTGTTTGCACAACACTGCTGGCAGGAATACTAGGGTTCGGGCTGCTAGGACGCGACACGGAATTGGAAGCTTCAGTATCATGAGAAGTTGTTGGCTCTGCATTAATTTCACTCACTGTTTCACTTACATGACATGCCTCTGACAAATCAGCAATTTCTCCTAACAAACTGTTAGGTGAACTACCACTGTTTTCTTCTTTTGGACTTTCCTCGTCTGTTTTAGATATCAAAGCCTGTTCAGAATTTGATGGTTGTGTTGGAGTTTCCGCAGGCTCACAGTGCGCTGTTTGTTTTTGCTCATCCAAACGATTGTCAGACTGATATTTCGGAGCGCATTCGACCTTCTCCACCGTAAGTGGGACACGCTTAGGAGCCCCAGGACCGTCAACGATTTCATCGATCATGTCAAGGATCGCTTCGGTGCTGGTGTTGACGTCTTGCGTCGATGGCGAAGGAACGCTATCGCCATCGAAATTATCCTCAGACATCGCGGGAGTTTTGCAGGAATCTCGCGCTTCCAATGAATCTTGCTGAAAACTACCAGTTGCACAGATGTCCTCAGCTTGCCCGATATCTTTTTCCCGCGCCGATGGGCGGCGGGAAGCATTTGTTGCGGTTCCCGCATCATCTTCTGAACTCTCCATTATCTACTCTTTTGCGACGCTGTCATATCTGAAATATAAAACGCTCGCTGGGTGATATTTACGTTACGAATGGGTAACCTGTCGACGTGCGAGCTTGACAAACCACAGGCACCATTCTAATTCACCATAACGCTACAGAAATTTGTTCACAGAGTTCATGGTGTCGATTATTGTACCTACACATGTACTTTATTTTCATATTCACAGCGTTTACGTGTCGCCCGACTACACACGGGGTCTCGAAAACTAATCATTCAACAGCGTAAACCGGCAAACAAAAAGCTTGTATACGCCATTTTTAAAACCAAAGACATGGCAGGTTTGGCTGTATGAGCCAATAAAAAATATCTTATACGGACAATTCGGCCATTGTCGTGTTGGTAAACTGCAAGAAGCCCATAGATCTCTCCACTTGAGCTTTTTAGCTTGTAGAAGAGTAATAAATATGCTTTTAGACATGTGGTAAAACGAGTAGGATAATAGCTATCAAACATTAAATTGATTATTTCATATGGCAATGATGTTGTTTTCGTTTAAAGTGTTGACAGCTTCCAATCTGATTTCGTCACTTTCATCATTAATGTTACCTGTTAGATTTCTATTGTAAAACATTTAGAAAGAAATATTTATGCCTCAGGCTTTATTTCCTTTCTTATTTCCCACTATAAAAATGTCTTTTAAGATTTTTAAATGCTTTGATAACAAGCCAATCCAGAAAAAATCATTCCGTATATCTCCGACTTAAGATAGAAAATGACGTAAATATTAGGGCGCTACTAAGCTATCGTAATTTAGTTTCACTTATGCCCGCAAGATTAAGTCTCTACCACGACATCGACTGTGTTGGTAGTTATGTAGTTGTAATTTTTGTTATATTTTGTATGGTAATCACCAGTATATTCACGGTGTATATAGGCAAACATTGATATTTAGCTCGTTGGCAGAGTCGCTGCTATCGGTTTGGTCAGTTAATCTCTTTATCTACTCTATCAACCTACTCTTTGTTGCACTTTGACATATAACTAACGTGACCAAATGTCCCGTTTTAAACAGGACTGTCCCGTTTTACTGTTATATGTCCTGGTGTCCCCGGAATAATCTCTTACTTACTTACTCCACTGGCACAACGACCCAAAGTGGGTCTTGGCCTCCAACACAAGAGAGCGCCATCGTCGCCTGTCCTGAGCGGTCTCCTGCCAATTGTTAAGCGTTAAGATAGCGTACCTCGGTACCCCCGATGGTCGCCGACGGACGCCCCAGATATCGTTGGGGAGACGCCGTGGAGCTGGACCTGCTTCAGTTAAAAGCGAACTATTGGCAGGAATAATCTCTGGGACGGCAAATTATCCCGTTTTCGGAAACCGTGCGAAAATTAAGATAGTTGAGTCGGCCGGGCCTGGCTGTCGCGCGGGCCTGAACGCAGGTGGCGTGTGAGGGCAACAGAGTGCACCGAGGGCAAGACCGCAACTTCGGTCGTCGCCACGACAATTCCCTGGAGACCGACAGTGGCGAAACGTTATCGCTCTGACTTTGACGAGTGTTCTTTCTTTCTTCCTGTTCATGACATATATTCTAGAGATAGGCAACATACGTGATTCGTCGGTACCATAAACATTTTGATCACGGCTTGCATCACCCCTGGATCGTGGGGCTGAAAATTAAAGTTGTCCCGTTTTGAGTAAAAAAAAATATGGTCACGTTACATATAACCAATTTTTTTTTAGTATTTTGACAGCTTTCAAGTTTAAAAGGTGCACAAAAGCACAATTTTTTGTTAAAAAATATCATTTTACAAAAAAAAGTACTTGAAGTATAAAAATGACGACTATCCGGCCCTTTACATGTGAAGATATGTTATACTTTAACAATGTGTTAGTTCACCACAAAGTAAATTTTAATTCTTCAGTACCAGTATTGATAATGTAATATTTTGATTTGCTTTACAGGAATTTAGATCCTCTTACGGAAACCTACGGTTTGTCATTTTACACACAGTATTTAGCACATTGGCCGGAATATTTTCAAGTCGCAGAATCGCCTAGCGGTGAAATAATGGGCTACAGTAAATATCTTTACTTTATACCTTTTATATATATATATTTTTATATTATCAAGTGGCAAACGAGCAAGTGGCCCATCCTTAATCTACGGAGGACGAGACGCACCACAAGAGCATAACCCCTCTCCCGGAGAATCGACTTCCTCCTCCCATCATTTCCTACAGGAAAAGGAGAGGAAGGGAAAGTGGATTAAAATAGGCCTCTGGCAACACACTCATCAGACGAAACATGGAACTGCTTCCATTTCAGGCCTGTCTTCTGTGTGATCGTGGTATTTCACTGGTTGAGCCGGCCCATTCGTGAGAAGATCTTAAAGCGGGCTCTACCACTGTTCGATTTGTTATAAACAAACCTAACAAAACAATGACTTTTTTATCAATTATAAACATTTAAAATTCATATTTCAGTAATGGGAAAAGCAGAAGGACATGGTGAAAATTGGCACGGACATGTAACAGCATTAACTGTTAGTCCAGATTACCGTAGATTGGGCCTTGCTGCTACTTTGATGAACTTACTTGAAGAAGTGTCTGAAAAGTAAATTGTTATTATAATTGTTTAACATGATAAAAATTATTGCTACTTTTCTAGCTTAAAAATACCCTGATGGCAATCTTTTTGTTTATGAATATAATTTGGTTTCAGAAAAAAAGCTTACTTTGTTGATCTCTTTGTAAGAGTCAGTAACAAAATAGCAATCAATATGTACAAAAATCTTGGATATATTGTATATCGAACTGTATTGGAATATTATTCTGGAGACCCTGATGAAGATGCTTATGGTAAATAACATTCATATCTTTTTTTTAAAGATATAATATTAATTAAATGATCTTGGGAGAGTAAAGTCATGGCAGAATTACTAAAATATGTCATCATTAATTTTTGTATTCAATATTCTGAGTACTGTATAGGTACTCCCATTAAAATCCGATGGAACTTTCAAACAATTTTTTTTTCAGATATGAGAAAGGCCTGCTCGAGAGATGTGAATAAAAAATCTGTTATACCTTTATCACATCCGGTGAGACCAGAAGATGTTGATTGAAATATCAAAATAAATCTTTTGATTTCATATTCTGTTTTATTGTTAAGTAAAT
Source organism: Papilio dardanus tibullus (assembly GCA_013186455.1). NCBI lineage: Eukaryota > Metazoa > Arthropoda > Insecta > Lepidoptera > Papilionidae > Papilio > Papilio dardanus. The sequence goes on from QDHC01001518.1 coordinate 455,448, forward strand.
AACACTACCTAACATTATCATAGTCTATTCTCATAATATAGGTACTAATGAACAGGAAATCTAAGAAAAAGAATCATAGATTGTCATTTAAATTTATTTTTTGTGTTCAAGATTTATTTGTATCATCCAATTCTGGAGTACAAGGCGACTCATCACCCTGTCCTTCCTCTTCATCATTTGTTGGTTCCACTTCAACTTCTTTTTGTTTGCGCCAATTTTTAGCGGCCGCGAGCAATTTAAGATTCGGTCTGACCATTTCATCTTCAGGGAATATGTAATCAAAGACTTCCTCCCAACCTTCCTCAACTCCAGTTTCACTAACGATCTTTTGTCGCTTTTTGACTCGTCTAGGCATTTTGGACAACACCTTTTCAAGTTTTGTTTCTTCACCAATTTCAACTTCAAAATCTTTCCAAGCTTCTAAAAGGAGAACTCTCGATTCCTTCTCTCCCGCACTTCGAAGGCTATCATTCGCTCTTTCGTAAATCCTCCTTGCTAAATCTATATTAATATTGTCTGGATTTTCTGCATTAAGTTCGAATTTAGCATATGATAACCAAACTTTTACATGAACAGTTCTTTCCAATAGTCTTTCATATAGTTGTCTGGCTTTTTCTGTTTCACCTTGGGATACTTCAAAATCAATGTAGCTTTTCCATAATAACTCTGGCATGTCCAAGCGTGGCTGAGAGACTGCAATTTCATAAATAGCTCGAGCTCTATCAATATCGCCCAGCAATGTCTCTAGTTCAGCAAATTTGATCCATGTTATACAATTTTCAGGTCCATACTCAAGAAACTTTTGGTACAATATTCTGCATCTATCAAATTCTCGTAATTGGATCTCCAAATCAATATATCCTCTGTATAATTTATCCCGAGGACATATACCTAACGCCATTCCTAATGTTTTTCTTGCTTGTTTTAGATTTTTACATCTTACTTCTAATTGTGCATACATTAACCAAATCTTGGAAAATGTAAATATTTTATGAGGAATCAGCTCTAAGCAAGTTCTGTACACTTGTCTGGTCCTTTCAATATCCTCTGCTTCTAACTCTTCATACAAAGCATAATTGATCCATAAGTAAATATATCTCCTCCAAAATTGTTTGTCCTTTGATGGTGGTACATTAGCTATTGCTCTCTCATAAGTATCTCTTACATCATCTACATTGCCTTCATTTTCAACAAGTCGTATATAATCAAACCAAGCATCATAATTTGTAGGATTTTCTATTACTTCTTGCTCATACATATATTTTCTTTTATTAACAATGACATCTTCAATTCCAGATCTATCTCCATATTTCTTCTCATGTATTGTGTAAGCTTTATACAATTCTTTGTTCTTGTCTTTTGAAATATGATCTAAGGCATATTTATATATGACTCTTGCTCTATCATGTTCCTTTTGATTTTCTTCAAATTTAGCAAAAGCGATAAACAATCTTTCATCAAGTTCTTCATCACCAAAGAACTCTACTGCCCTTTCGTACACTTTCCTTGCACTGTTGATGAATCCATGATTTTCTTCAAATCTAGCATATTTTATCCAATGTTTGACATCAGGATGGACCATGACAAATCTTTCATAGGTTTGTCTCGCTCTGTCCAATTCCTTATAGCGTAATTCAAAGTTGATGTATGTCTGCCAAGCTTGTTCATCTGGTTGCCATTCCATCCAACGTTCGAATACCTACAATGAAATACTGTATTTAAATGGGAAATTATATCAATTGCATTACTATGTTAACTGCTGTTAAAATGGTTAAATTTTCTTAAAGTGCCTATATAATATATAATAAAATAATTGCCTCACTTGTCTTGCTCCAGCAACATTCTCCAACATTTCTTCCATATATGTGTACTTATACCAAAACTGGGACACCCTTGGTAATATAGTAACAGCTCTGTCCCACAAGTTACGAGCATGGTTCACCTGTCTGTTACGCATTTCCATCTCTGTGTACTTAAGCCTGTAATATAAATGAATAATTTGTATCCACCAAACTTCATAGAATAGAATGTTCATAACAAACTAGAAGAATACTTTTGCCTTATTTAGGGATGGTGAACTAATACATATCAATGTTATATTTTTCTAAAAATATGTTTTATGAGTCCATGGCAGTGCCATCAAATAATTTTATTATTAGGAATATTTCATCAGTCATTTATTTACTCCTCATATAATACCTACTTCACATTATTTATGGTGCAATTAATTCTGTGATCACTGTTAAGCCCAAAATATTCTGGATGCCTCTGTTCTAAGATAAAAACTTGTTATACATACCAAAGAGTAACATTTCTATGATCCACATCCAAAGCACGTTCGTAAATTGAACGAGCTCTCTGTATTTGTTTCTGTGACTCTTCCCATTGAGCATATTTGAGCCAATTGCCGATTACCTAAAAATAATACGGTCACAAGTATAAAATGAGTATTACATTTACATACAACAGTTCATTTAACTTTCCAAGTAAACTTTAAAAAGGCTCATATGAAACCTGTTCGTCTTAGTTTAAAAAGATCAAGTTCATCTACACGAAATACACACAAACACTGGATAATGTAGTCTTGGCAAAAATCTTATTTGATAATTAACCATTGAAATAAAAAGTTTTTGTGGTAAAGGATTTGAATCTCACTTGTCTATTTTTTCGTATATTATCCTCGAATGCTTTCCGTTTACGATGTTGATAGTCTCTAAGCTCCTCTGGATCAGATATCTTCTGTTTTGGTGGTGGTGGTAAGATCTCTAAATCTCGTTCCTTAGCTTCCCGCAATAGCTGTTCTGCTGTTATTTGTATTTCCGCAGGAGCTTTGTTTTTGACCTGAAAGATTTGATAACATTAAGTAAAAACTTATGAACGAGAGGTTAGAAAAATAACAAAGTTTTCCTTACTTTAGCCACTTTGGGCATTTTCGTGGCTTTTGCATCCATTGTGAAATCTTATTATAAAACTTTACTACAAAGTTTAGCTTAATAATACACCATACAACTTAAATAAAATATTTAATGATTAAATTCACAAACATCAACCAACTAAAAAATCAGAAAAATCCACAAACGCCATAAACCAAAGAGTAGGTTAGGATAGAATACGTGTGATGATTGAAAATTTGATCAAAAATGAACCAAGAACTTTTATAACTTTGGATGGTGCGATACCTATTATTTTTGATTTAAATATACAAATTCTAAACCTAAGTAATAAAAAATAATGATTTTTCGGCTTGTGAAAGTATTTTTGTCGTTTTTCCATTGTTACATATTCATAGAAAATATGACATCTTATACTCATACTCTTTGTCTTGTGTATTTTATTTTGACATTGACATGTGTTAAGTAGAATCTTATAGGTTATGTTTCGATGTTTTCACGAAACCGTGGTTTTAATAGATATTGTATAATATTTTATTGATTGGTATAAGCAAAATGTTAAGGATAAATTGCATTAAAAATTAGCATAAATATTATTACATCTGTCATACATTGTTTTGTATTTTAATATAACTGAAGTTGGACTTGACTTTAACTTTTTAAAATGCATTTAATGCACAGGAACTTAAGACTTTTGTCACAATGCCTTTTACCAAATACAGGTTAGAAAAACCAAGACATAACAATTTACCACATTTTAGTTAATCTTCGTGGCCTTATTACTGTGGGGCGGCACAGCTGGTTTTATAACCTATAGTATTTTAGCTTAATTTTTAGGCCTGCTACCTGACTGTCACAAACTCTACTTAGAGTAAATAGTAATATTTACTATGTTTAGTTTACAACCATTTTTTTCCAGCTATATCTTCAATGCGGTGCTATATGATGAAATCTGGAACAGAGCAAATGGATTATTTAAACACGGCACTTGAAGGAAACGTAACAGATTGGTCTGATTTAAAAAGTAAAATACTTAACATACAAGGTTCATTGACCGAAAAAAATATTGATGCTGTAATAATTAAAACAATGGTTAGAAATAGAAAAATGGACTTAGCGTTATCTTATTTTGATCATTTAAAGAGTTCCACAACAATGCTAAGTATAGGTGTCACCAATGGTATTCTCAATTTGTATTGCCAGAAAGCAAAAATGAATCCATTAAATGAAACTGAAAAAGAATTTATTTTAAAAACATATGAAGATCTCTATAATAAATACAATATTTTGGATTATTCCACAGCAGATACACTTTTACATGCTCTATGTGCTATTGGTGAATGGAAGAAATGTATGAAATTATTGGATGATATAAAAATAAGTAGTATTCCTTCTCACTCAGCGTACAGCACATTGATAGGGACATTATTTAAATGTAACAAAGAGAAAGAAGCGATGGATATGATACAACGGAGTATATCAGATTTAAGACCATTACAATATTATGCTTATAAACAATGGATTGAATATTATCAAAGAAAATATAAAAGTAAAGCAACAATATTAAAGCATGTGGATAAAATTTGTTCACATATATCAGAAAATTGTGAAGTTATTACAAAAGAGACTGCGGAAGAGATAAGAACAACATACAATTCTTTAGGATCGAAAGCGGATTTTACTAAAATAACAAAGGATTTGTATGTCATTTTATTCAATTACCTTAAAAAATCTATACTAATATTATAAAGAGAGAAACTTTGTATTTTTGAATTTTTGTATTTTTGTATTTTTGTTTGTATTAAAATAACTCAAGAACTACTGGGCTGATTCCAAAAATTCTTTTATCATTAGATTATTTAATTCCATGTGGACGAAGTCGCGCAGAACAGCTAGTAATTAATAAACTCAAAAACTAATTATTTGATTTCAAAAAATCTTTCGCCATTAGAGAGCTACTTTATGACTGAGTAATTAGGGTATATTTATAACTATATTTTGTATCACATGGAGACAAAGTCTCTTGAAAAAGCTACTATTGAATATTTACGGTTAATATAATTTCAGTGGCCAGTGTATATCATGTAAAACTTCATTAAATTGTCTAAAACTAACAGATGAAGAGTTTAAATTACTGCAAAGTAATATAAAGAATAAACTAATTGTCGGTTCAGATTTATTTTTGAAGACATCACCAAAAGAATTGAGTGAATTTTTGAAATTTGTAGAATCAACTGCCCCATATGATATTGTTCTGGATGCTTTGAATATAGCTTATGCTGGAAGAAAAGGCTCTCATATACAAAAAATGAACCAATTGAGTACAGTTGTAGATTATTTTGATAGAAAAAATATGAAAATATTGTTATTGGGACGTAAACATATGCTAAAGTGGCATAGACAGACTGTGGATTATCTAAGGCGCAAAACATTTAACTTTTTTACTGAAGATATGTAAGTGTTTTTGATCTTACTACTTTGAATTAACTTATGTTGTTTTGGTATTAACTAAACGGTCAAATAGTGAAACAAATGACAAATAGTCAGAAGTCAAAAATGCAATTCAGATTTTAAGCGCCATCTTATCATTTAAGATTGCATATTTCAATGATGTCTCTGTATTCAGTGATCACCGCCACTGATTGACCTTGAGAGGTCATTTTAAGATATGAAAATGAAAAAATAATAGTTTTCTTTCAAATGACCAACAACGTGTTCGGAATAGCGTCGCGAAATGTCTGTAAAAAAATTGGGATAGTAATTTTTTTACTTAATAAGTTTGTTTTTTTTCCAGTTCCCAAGATGATCCTTTCTTCCTAACAGCGGCTATTTTAAGTGGTCCTCATACAGATATATTGTCCAAAGACTTATTGCGCGGACATAAATTTATATTGAAGGATGAACAGCTAAAGCAGATATTCCAAAGATGGCAATGGCAGCATCAATGGAAAGTTTTTATAGCTAGAAATACTATTATAAAGGTAAAATCAAAGATATATTATGCTATAGATGGAACACTCGAAGCCTAAAAGTAAGGCATTTTCATTGACCTCCGTAGGTCTCACGTAGGGAGGTTTCCCCTAGTGTTGACCTCTAAATTACATTTGCCGACATTAAAAGTCGACCAAATGTAACCTTTTTTCTCAAATTTAATTTTTGACCGACTTCTTATTTCATAGTATTTACTAAAGTTTAATATTATAATTAATCGAGACATTTTTAAAACGCTAATAAAAAAATTATAACAGCTATAAAACAAAAATAGTATTTGTTAAAAATTGTTTTGGATTTAAATTGTTTTAAATAAAATAATAATAATTAAAAACGATAGTTAATGTTTTAATGAATGTTTTAGTTTATTCTATTGTTTATTTTAAAAATTAAAAATAACATATTTTCCCAAACTTGGAAAAATTTTCATGATACTGGCAAGTTTTTTTTTAATAATTTCTTTCGCGGCACGCATTTTAACGTCAAATTACTATGGAGCGCTCCCTCTATGTATAATATCTCTTTGGGTAAAATATTAATTTGTGACCATTTAGTCAATTATACATAGAAGGCAGGCATAATTTACTAAATTAAGTAAAACATTTCCTCCTGTGGAATTTCTGAAAAAGGTGTAAAAAAAATTGTTATTTTTCAGCCACCGCTACAATTTACACCGTGCGCACAGAAAAACCAAGATGGCTGGCATCTACCTTATGAAAAAATAAATAATGATGAGATAGGATTTCTACACGACGGAATCCCTGATTATAATTGTTGGCTTTGCATACAATCAAAAGTTATTAGATAATCAAGCAATAAATATTATAGTCATAATTTGATTGTTTTATTGTTAGACTTACATAATGCAAATTTATTATGTATGGATGGAAGAATCGTCATCAGCAGGTGGGATCGTGGTCAAGCGCTACTTTAAATACGTAATAAAAAAAATACAACTTGGAGATTTTTTTCCATTGAGTCGATTGATTTTATAAAATCGACTAGCGGGCGTCCGCGTGAAACCTTTGTAAAATAAATTTGAAGAAGTAAGTAATACAAACCCGTATGCAAAATTTCCGCACACTAGGACTCGTATCTACGCCGTGAAAAATATTTTTAGATTCGCATTTTAACCCCACTTTTCCCCCCAAAGAAGAAATTTATAAAATTGCTAATTTTTTAATTGTGCTAAGGATTTATTACGATTTTCATAGAATTCTTACAAAGCTTTTTTGGCGTTGGTCTATACCAACTTTGGATACTGATTTCGGACCCTTAGCGGTTGAATTTCGTAATATTCTTTCTCAGTGCAACTCTTACGTAGTAACAGAAACCCCTATGTAGAATTTCAAGTCTACAGGACTCGTACCTGCGATGTGACAAATATTTTGAAATTCGAACTTTGACCCGCCATTTTTTGGCCCCCAAAATAAAAAATTGTAAAGTTCCTGAATGACAAACTCATTTATTAATGCTAAAGACTACTCATTCCAATTTTCATGCAATTCTGACTAAGGAATCACATTGCTCCATACAAACTTTGGACCTACAATTCGGACCCTTAGGGGTTGAATTTCGTATAATCGTTTCTCAGTGCACTTCGACATGGTAACAGAAAGCCCTATGTAAAATTTCAAGTCAAGCAACTACGGTGCGACACAGCTGAGCCGCGGGGAGCCGCTCCTCGGAAGACGGCACCGTGCAATGCAGGTTCG